>PVKN010019440.1:0-16364 GCA_004027915.1 Capromys pilorides | reverse complement strand
TTTTTTTTTTTTTTGAGGGGAGGGTCTAATTTTTTGGAGTTGTTTAATGAATTCTAGGCGTTAGTCCTCTAAGGAATAACTGGCCAAAAATTTTCCCAATCTGTAGGTTCTTTTTACTCTGTTCATTGTTTTGCTGTGCAGAACTTTTTAATTTGATATGATGCCATTTGATTCTCATTATCATTTCCTATGCAACCAGATTCTGTTCAGAAGTCACTGCCTATGCCTTCAAGAGTTTTATGTATTTTATCTTTCAGCAGACTAAATGTTTCTGTTTAAACATTTAATTATTTAACTCATTTTAATTTCAGTTTAGTATATGATGATAGTCATTCTACGTTCAGTCTTTTTTTTTTTTTTTTTGGCGGGACCGGAGTTCGAACTCACAATCTTGTACTTGCCAGGCAAGCACTTGTGCCACAGAGTTATCTCCCCAGCCCCTAGGTTTAGTCTTATGCATGTGAATAACTAATTTTCCAAACACCGTTATTAAGTTGGTTATCTTTCCTGTAGTATATGTTTTTGGGCCAGTGGTAGACAACTGGTAGTCAGCTTGTAACACCCAGGGAGGACCCACATGAGGGTTGTGGCCAACAAGGTAAAAGAAGAATTGGAGAAGACGAGCCATTGATTCTCCTGGAGGAGCTTGTCACACTGGCTTTCCTGATATGTACTTCACTGTTCTCATTGTCAGAAAAGCTCAGGAACTTCCTGCAACCAAGGATGGCTGTGGTACTTTTCAGAGAAGCGCTGGTTCTTACTTTTGAGCATTCGCTTCCTGGCTCCAGTGCAGGTCCCTCAGCCTGCTGGTACAAAGCCTTCACCAAGCTAATACAGACTTTCTAGCTTCTACTACTGATCTTTGGGCCTTCCCAGCACAGATTTGCGAAACAGGCTTGTATGAGACATTATTGTGTATTCTTGGCATCCAGCTAGACTTGTGGGGGTCATTGTCATGGGCTGTAGGTCTTTAGCTGGACTTATGCAGGACGTAAGACATCATAGGACGTAGGCCCTCAGCTGGATACTTCAGGTCTTTACTGTCTGGATAGATTATTTGGACTTTGCATACGTTTCTATACAAATTATGTGTACTGTATTGCTTTCTTTGGAAAAACCCTGTCTAAGAGGCCGGCAAGACAGCTCAGTGGACTAAAGCACCTGCTTAGGCAGAGGCAGCAGCTGGGGTTCAATCCCTTGCTTGCCTTGCTGGCCCCACCCCTAGGGCATGCTGAGACACTGATTGAGACTGGACATGGTGGCATGTGCCTGTAATCCCAACACTTGGGAGAGTGAAAACAGGAGAATCACTATGATTCCAAACTACGTAGTAAGAGCCTGTAGACTCTGTACTAAATACATAACAATAAATAAATAAATAGAATTCTGTTAATCTTTGCATTTGTGCTGGGAAGTTTTGATCATTTCTACTTCATATAAGTACTACTACATTTAGACTTGCATTTTGTCATTTTATGCTATTTGTATGCTTTGAGATGCGTTTTCTTTTCTTGCACTCTAGTGTAATGATTCTATGGTGCTTGCTTTCTCCCTTGTACCTGTTTTAAGGTCACACATTCTCCTTATGTTTTATTAAAATGTTTTCCTTAAAATTTTAGTAAGTAAATTTTACTAACAAGATGCTTCTTAAAAAGAAAAAGGAAACAAACAAAACAGATCACTAGCACAGTATAATTCTTTTTTTTTGTATTTAGGGCATGGCTTGTGGTGCAGGGTATCGAACCCTGGCCCCTGCGTTCTGCATAAGCAGGTGCTTTAGTCCACTGAGCTATCTGACCAGCCCTAGCACAGCATTATTCTTATTCTGTCATATTATTGTTATCTTAGATTTGGTCCACTTTTGATAACTAAATTAATCATTATCACAATGATACTACCTCACAAAATCTGTGAGGAAACAATAGGATAATTTTTTTCTTCCTAGTCCTTATTGTACATGCATTTTTTATTACCATCCCAATCTTCTTCATCACAGAACTGGCTGCAGGATTACTGACTTAGGTCTTCTCCACTTTCTTGACAGCTAAGGCGATCATTAAAGAGATGACTGATCTATTTTACTTAAGTATTACTATGTGTTTTGGAACAGAAAGTATTTTAGGTTATCTGGCCTAAGACATTGGCAGAAGGAAAATTCAAGTCATAAGGAAAATCAGTAGAATAGTGCTGATTCACACTTGAAGTATTAACAATTTGTTATTTTAAGTAAATGGTGATCTTCAAAGTAGTCACTTCATACAACACATAAGTCAAAAAGAATCTGACCCTGAAACAGAGTTTCACTATGTAGCACAGGCTGTCCTCTAGAGAGGCAAACTTAGTCTCTTGAGCACCGAGATTACAGGTGAATCCACTGTGCCCAGTGGACTTCGCCTTTTAAAAGAAGTATGAAATTATATAAACACTTTCTTCCTCATTTTTATTGGCTGTTGGTATTAGTAGCTACCTGGACTGGCCTCCTTACTCCATCTAAACTAAGAAAACGATTGATCTACCAACTGAATGAGCCATACTGTGTTGCACACTGTATTACTGTTTGATTCTAATTTGTTGGCACAGAACAAGAGATCTTGTTATCCTGGATCCAAGTAATCCTACTTTGGTTAATCCGAATTGCCTAGGAGGCAGCAAAAGAAAATGATTCAGATGTGGACTTTGCTATTAAAGTAGAAAATGATTACAATAAATCAAAATGTTGGGTTTTAAGCCAGTTTCCCTTTTGGCACATTAGAAAATGCATAAAAGTGAATTATACAAGATATTTTGCTATTGCTTCAAATAGATCTCTGGTTATGTATATTTTTAAGGCTGATGAAATGTCACATAGCCCTCTTGTGATTTTTAGAGGTACAATTCACATCACTGAGAATTAGGATAAATTGTAGTCTCATGAAAAAAAAAAATTGGGGTTTAAAGAAATATCTCTGTAGTGAAAATACGTGAAGCAAACCATACAAGAAAACCTGAAGAAAAGGAATTGATGGAACTTTGATAAAGGATGAAGTAATGGGATGAAAAAAAAAAAAGAATCAGAGAATCCAGCATCTACATGTCACACCATATCAAGCAGATTCCACTTAGCAAGTCTGAACAAGATGTGCAAGGGAACGAAGGGGATTTATTACAGAAAAGCTGTCCAAAAATGTCACTTGTAGGTAGAAAACTTAAGTCAACCACTATGTTTAGAAACACAACTCAAACCTGTTTTTGTTTTTTTAAAAACTAGTCTTTCTCTATATAACTAACAACTGTGAGTCCTATTGCTGGGAGTACAGAAAACACACAGACTAGTGTTTGAACTTTTTCCTCCAATAATTCTTGGAATCCTAACAACAAAGACTCTAGCAAATATCTAATTTCTTTCACAATTTTATCCTTGCCTAAACAGTGCAGTCCAGCCTGGGCCTACCCAGAGTACATGTTCTTTTCTGATAATAGCATCCTTATGTTCTACAGAACCATCTTTTTCCACTTGAAGTCCATGCAGTTTGCAAAGGGTGACATCACTTTCATGACTCGGATAAGCTAGAACTCGGGTCTTGCAAGTTAGAATTAGTGTTAGGAGTTCTCGTAAACAACTGAGAAAAAGTATTAGTTTTTGCTAATGATGCTTCAAGTCTGCAGGTAGTGGCTGAGGAATACTGACTGTGAGTAAAACCAATCTGAAGCCAAAGGATAGAAAAAGAGAATGCTAAGGACATTGCTTCAGTAGTTAGATCCAATAACACTTGAAGGTTTTACCTTCATTTTTGAACTAGGTGTGTGACAATAAATTTTTAAAAAGTCTAAATAAATAAAGAAGTAAAGCTGTTGAGCTGTAACCTATATAATATTTATAACTCCATTAGAAGATAATTTTCTGAAGGAACTCACACCCTTTCTTTTTCTTTATTTCTCTTACTCAAACATCTGCCACAGTGCCAGATATGTAATACTGCTAAACAGATTTTTAATAGATAAATTTTATCTAATTCCAGTTTTTTTCCCTAGTAGTAGAACTATATAATGGCAAATAGGATATTGGGGCTAAAAAAAAGAAAACTCAAACAGCATTAGCAGTGTTTTTTCTGGTCCTATACAACAACAGGTTTTTTTTTTTAATCTTTCCTATATTTATTTATTTGGTACAGTGTCTCACTAAGCAACTTGAATTCCTAGTGATCCTTCTGTCCCAGTCTCCCCAGCATGGGAATTACAAGCATGTGTGACCACTCCTGGTTTTGGTGGCCAGCACAATGTGCCTGTGGTTCCGGGGACCAGCATGGCATGCAGCACCAGGGATCAAACCAGGGTCCAAGTGCTTGCAAGGCAGGCGCTTAGACTGCAGAGCTATCTCTCCAGCCCACAACAGGGTTTTTAAGATATATGATTAAGATTACACAGACTAAAAAGAACAAAGATTATTAGTTTCAATGAACTTATGTCATTTCATACTGTTATGGTTTCTTGTCTAGTTGTCCCCCCAAAGCCTCATGGGTTCATGGGGCAGACTTCTAGAATTTTTAATTCATGATGCAATGCTGGTAGTGCGATTGGGAATACAGGTGCCAGTACTACACTCCTCCTGGGGCAGACAACCTAGATACAACAGAGATAATTCAGTGGTCTAAGTGCTGAAGTGTCGCCTGGCAAGTGCAAGGACCCAGGTTCAATCCCTGGGGTACCACATGCTGTGCTGGTCCTCACCCATGCATGCTGAGCTGGCCACTGAGATTGGGTGTGGTGGTGCACACTTAATCCCAGCTCTGGGGATGCTTAAACAGGAGGATCACTATAAGTCTGAGCTGTGTAGCAAAACCCTATACCAAATACATAATTTAAAAAAAAAAAAAAAAAAGATTTTGGTAGGGGGACAGCCAGATAGCTCAGCGGAGTAAAGCACCTGTTTATGCAGACACAGGGGCCAGGGGTTCCAACCCTGGCCTGCCGGGCCGGGCCCGCCTCTGGGGTGTGCTAAACCATGAATGACACTGGGTGTGGTGGTGCATGTCTATAATCCCAGCACTTGAGGACCACTACAAATCTGATCTGTGTAGTGAGACCCTGTACTAAATATATTTATTTATTGATTGATTGTCTTTTTGAGACAGGGTCTCGCTATGCAGTTCAGGCTGGCCTTGAGCTCACTTTTGTAGCCCAGGCTGGTCTCGAACTCACACTGATCCTCCTGCCTTGGCCTCCCAAGTGCTGGGATTACAGGCATGTGCCACCATGCCCAGCCGTACTAAATAAATTTAAAAAGAAAAAGGGGCGGGGGAGAGGCTTGCTCTCTGCCTCTGCTCCTCCCTTTTTGCTCTTGCTGTTTTCCTATTTTCTGCTGCCATGAATTGTTGCCTTCTGTCATGCGCCACTCTGTCTTGAAGCCAGCCAAGTATGGACTGAAACTTCCACAAACTGTCAGCTAAATAAACTTTTCCTTCCTTAATTTTGGGTGTCAGGTATTTTGTCCCAGCAATGCAAGAAAAGTAACTGAAACACACACCAAGGAACAGATCCTCATCTTTTCTAAAGAAAGAACCCCAACCTCATTTGTGTTGTGACTGTACCTTGCATTGTGAAATGCGTTATGCCATGTATACTATCATTGCTTTCAGGTAACATGCACCTCTGCATGCTTTAGAAGGCCTGTTACCTGGTAGGCATTCAATAAATCCTATAAAATGATTGCAAGTCACAAACAAATGTGTCTTTTTCTACACAATTTAACCTCTTCCTTACAGACTACAGATAAGTAATTTAACCTCTTCCTTACAGAACCAAAACAAATACTTACCTGTCTTCTTTATTAACTTGAGAATAATATGATCTCTGTCTGATGGCAGAATAGAAGGAGAAAGCCTCATTTAGATAGCTGGTCTCAGAAGTACGTAAGCTATGGAAAAAATATTAAATATGACTAAAACTTCAACATGATAAATAGTACTTACATACTGCTCCATTGTCCTAAATGATAGGACTGACTGTCCTAAATTTGAACCAGCAAGTGAAAACTCATGTCGCCCTTAAAAATGTATAATAATAACAATAATAATAATAATAATAATAATAATAATAGTAATACCCTCACACTGTTCTCAGTCCTTTTTTGATGCCAAAGTACACATCTTTCTCATTCAGTAAAGGAATTCTCTAGATAGCATTTTGCCAGGTTAGATCTGTCCCCAGTGGTAAGCCCTTCCATGCCCTTCTCCAAATCCAGAGCCACAAGAACTTTGGCTCATGTCTAATTTTTCACTCACAAAACTCATAAAAGCACACCCAGAGTTTGGCGAGCATGGAACGTGGGGTTGGGGGTCAAACTCCATAGACCTGTACTTGCCAGGTAAGTGCTTATGCCTCTGAACTATCTTCTCAGCTCCAAAATTTAGATTCATGAAAGGAGTTTTTGTCTCCTTGATTCAATACTGGGACTATACAAATGCTATTGTTCTAAGGATATAAGCTAAAGGTATCTTCATGTATTTTATATAATGTCCAAATGTAATTAAATTATATTTATTTAAATTAAATGTAATTTCATTACATTTTATGCAATATTCAAAATCCTACAAAGAGTTTTTAAAAGTGTGTTTCAGAAAACTACTTAAACAAGCTGTGGTATGTCTGTATAAACTATCAAGAGTTAAATAAAATCATAGGAATAATAAATTCATTTAGTAATAATCATTTATCAAAAACCAAGATCAAGGACTGAAAATTTAACTCAGTAGAGCTCAATCAAGCCTAGGAATTTTACAGCCCTGGGTTCAATGCTCATTACTGCCAAAAACAAAAAACAAAAACTAAGATCAAACTCTTTGCCAGGTGTGGCAGCATATATTTGTAATCCTAGAACACAGGAGGCCGAGGCAAGAGGATCTTTACAAATTCCAGACCAGCCTGGGCTACATTTTTAAGACCCTGTCTTAAAAATACAAAAAGAGGGTGGAGTGATAGCTCAGCAGTTAAGCACCTGCCTGGCAAGTGCGAGGACCTGGGTTTGATCCCTGATACTAGAGGCTGGGGACATAGCTCCATGGCACAAGTGCCTGCCTGGCAAGTGCAAGGTCATGAGTTTGAACCCCAGTCCCACAAAAAAGAAAAAAAAAAAAAAAAGAAGAAGAAGATGGAATGATCCATGGTATTGCATGCCATGCCAGCACTATACTGAGTTAATCCAAACTGCATAATGAGATGCTGCACCCCACTTCAAAACAAACAAACAAATAAAAAAACCTCCTTAAGACTCCATTAAAAAAAACAAAAAAAAAGACTCCACTAAATAAGATCTAATGGATTATAGGTCATTTTATGCTGCTGTCTTGATCAATTTGATCTGAACTAGATTTCATTTATAACACACTGTCATCCCTCCTAGTAAGTAGACTATGTACACTCCTGCATGTTGTATTGTAAAATGGACAACACTATTCTTTTCATGTGCAATTCACTTACTAATAATGGTAGTATAGCTGCCCGATCTTGGAAGCGATTTCCCCTATCTGCCACCGCTTCAGGCCATACCGATTATCCAAGACTTGCCTGTTTTCATAGGACACAAGAAAACAGAAGAAGCCATAACTGTAAAAAACACTCAAATATGCATATCAACAGGATAAAATACCATCAAATTAGCAAAGCCCATAACTTTTTAAAGATATTTCAACATGTCCTTTAGCTAAATTTAGAAAAGAATTTATGAAATGTCTATTTAGTATAAGCTGAAATATAAAAAGAAACTATTCTAAACTATAATTATGAAAATTAGGAGCAATACTCCCCCTCCCTCTGCCCTTCAAATATCTTTCATATAGTTTATACATGAATCCATGAATCCTCTACCATGTTAAGAGTTCATCTGAATCATTCTGGATATAACACTATCTTTAAAACTCACATAAGAACACTATATTTTAAAGCCTTAAGCAAGGAAGCTTATTGTCATTCAGGTCATGAAGGTGAAATATATTATTTTACAGGTGCCAAGATAAAAAGCACTAAAGTTAAAGATGAAAACTGCAATTAGTATAAAATGGACCTGCACTCTCTTTTAACTGAAAAAAAGTTCCTTTACCGATGCTGCTGCTGGAACTTCCAGAGTTTGGTATAAACATCAAAAGTTCTTCCAAAGTAGGACTGCCACTGCTTCTGTCCATACTGTGGCAAATCTCTGTAATAAAATAAAAAAGTATTAAATCTCTTGTGCTACTTGGAAACTGTAGCACAGTATAATAATATATACTGGCAAAATGTTAAGTACTTGGATTTCTAGAAACTGGGTGTAGTGGCACACACCTGTAATCCCAGTGCTGGGGAGGCTGAGACAGGAAGATCACTACGAGTCTGGACTGCGTAGTGAGACCTTGCATTCAATAAATAAATAAAGGAAGAAGGCATTAAAAAATAAAATACTTGTATTTCTTTTTTAAAAGTTAGAGGGAAAAAAAAGTTATAGGGCCGATAAGATGGCTCAGCGGGCCAGCGAGATGCTCAGCGGTCTAAAGTGCCTGCTTAGGCAAGCAGGCAGGGTATGCGGTTCGATCCCTGATCCCCGGCACCATATGCTGTACCAACCCCACACCCAGGGCAGGCTGGGCTGGCCATAATAAAAAAAAGATCTAAAAAAAAGTTTAGAGCCAGAGAGGATAACTAAAGTGGCTGCTTAGGCAAGCTTAGGAAAGAGCTGGGACTGCAGTTCAATCCCTGCACCACTTGTCCCACCAGTCCTGCCCTCAATGGTGGGCCGGGCATAGTGGTGCACTGTAAGCCCAGTGTTGGGGAGGCTGAAAGGGGAGGATCACCAGGAATCTGAGCTGTGTAATGAAATCCTGTAATAATCAAATACATTTTTTAAAAAAAAGTTATAACTGTTGAGATGGGGAAATAGCTCAGTGGCATAAGTGCCTGCCTGGCAAGCACACGGTCCTCAGTTAGATCCCTGGTACCAAAAAAAAAAAGTTAACTAGTGAAGCAAAGACAGATTTATAACAAGGGCCCAGGACTCTTCTTTGTCTCCCCACTACCTTTAACAGCTCCTTCACATAACCTTTGCAGATGCCGCTCCCAGGAAGACCCTAGCATCCTTCCTTATCCCGTGCAATCTATCTTTTGTTGTTTTTTTGTTTGGCTTGGCTTTACAGTCCAGGTAGGCCTGGAACTCACAGGGATTCTGCTGCCTCAGCTTCCCAAGTACTGAGATCACAGGTGTGCACTGCCAGGCATGGTGAAATGATCCTGTGAGTACTCACTTATAGACTGATACTTCTCAATGTTTTTCTTCAGTTAAAGTCTCGGCAGTTTGAAAGCTGAGGGGATGTATATCTATAATCTAGTTGGTGTATAAGTAATTCTACTTCTTAACTGTCCTATCCCTTTTGTCTTTGGGCCTGGTGACTTACAGTAATTTCTTTAAGTGATAAATACGTCTATGGACCTGGCCATATTAACTTGTCTTGGTCAATGAAACATAATTGTAAGGGATCTACATCCTGCCCCAGGAGCTTAAGGGACATTACAAGGTTTTCATTTTTATTTTTCTCTCTGAGATAACAACAAATGCTTTTCCGTTGGAACACCAAAAAAGACACATTTAATGGAACCTAGACCACAGACCTTTTATAGCTAACACAGGAGGTAGAAATAAATCTCTATTGTATGGTGGCACCCAACTTCGGTTCACAAAAACTGGTAAAAAGTGCAGACCACTGCCATCTTAAACATTTTATGTAACATAGGTGACACTGCATTGGGACTGAGTACCAAGTAACTGTTAGCAAAAGCTTTTTAAAAAGCATAACCAGGAGCTAGGGAGATAGCTCTGTGGTAAGCACAAGGTCCTAAGTTCAATCCTTGGTACCAGAAGGAGAAAAAAAAAAAAACATGACCAATATAAAGTAGTGGTAAAACTGCACTGGCCTATAATAGTTGGAAAAACAAAACATTAATTCAAGAACTTCAAAGATACAACAATTACTAATACTTGACTCTAAAACACTACTGAAAAATGTTAGCCATAAATGCTCCCTAAGACTCAGATTTAACCTAAGGGCAAAATTTTTTCAAGTGAAAAATCTGTGAGTAACTAACTAAGCATGACTCAAATATATTCTTACAATAAGACATAACTTTTAGGTTGGGGAAAAGAATTGAAGGATTTGGCTCTCTTGTAGAAACAAGAAGCTCGAGATATTTTCATAAAGTGAAACACATATATCAAAAAATTGTACATATGGCTATTGGTACATGGAGCCAACACGACTAAGTGTCATTCACATCTTATTAAAGTTGTACCACCAAAAATCACTTGAGCTAAGCAACAGTCATTCATTAATCATAATGTGATATGCTTATCATAGTCAATGAATTATCTTTTCATTTTTATTAAGTTATTTTTAAATGTATTCTTATCATTTACTTATTTATCACTTGCTTGCAGTACCAGAATGGAACCCAGGGATATGGCACCAAGCTATATCACCAGCCCCTATCTGTATTTAATTTTAAAACAGGTTCAAAGTGAAAGTGGCCCATATGCTAGGCCTGAATTGTAATCCCCCTGTATGTGGCAGGACACCTGGCTTAATCTTTGTCTTTATCTTGCTGCTTCTATCTTGTTAAAGAAATTCATCTATATATTAAATAGTATTATCTCAAAAAAGATTTAAGGTTTTTATTTTCAGATTTAACTCAAGAAAATTGAGACTCTGGTATGTGTAACAAATTTGGTCTGAATGACTATGATTTATACATATAGTTTTTGATGAATACAGAAGAACTGGGATTGAAGTACTGTACTTTCCCTTATACTTGTATCTCTGCTCTTCATTCTGTTCTATTGGTCTAATTTTCTATTTCCTCACTAACATGTCATTAATTACAATAGCTTTGTAATAAATGCAGTATGTTTCTTCTTTCTCAGGAAGTATTCTTGGTTCCTTATATTTGCATATGAATATACATTTAAAAATCAACTTATTGGGTCGGTGAGATAGCTCAGCAGTCTAAAGCACCTGCTTAGGCAAGTTTAGGCAACCACAGGGACCATGGTTTGATCCCCGGCAACACATGCTGTGCCGGCCCCATCCTGGCCCACCCCCAGGGTGGGCTGAGCCAGCCACAACATAAAATAAATAAATAAATAAATAAAATAAAATCAACTCATGAAAGTTCTATAGAAAACCTTAATGAGATCTAAAGAGAACTGAATAGATTTGTTTGTCAATTTGAGAAACTGACAGCACTCTTAGCAACCACCCTAGGGCCTACTTCAGCCCAAGAGTAGGGAAACAACATCTACCCTTTCTGCATGCAGTCCTCTGCTAGGCCAGACACTGGATAAAAAGTCCATAAAGGAATCTCCCAGGAAAGCCAAGAGGTAGGAGGAGAGAAGGTAGGTCTGGAAGGATAAACTAAGAGAAAAGAGAAAGCTGGAATCTAGAAAAGACAGGAACCAGACTACATATGAAAAGAACCAACCCAAAGAAGTTATAAGAAGAATGAAAGTGAAGTTTCAACCAAAGATTTATGCAAAAACTACTTTTCCACCACACCTGCACCAAATGCCCAATACCTACAGTTACATTTACGTTTCTAGGTACACAGAAAAGAAGAGAGGGAAGGAGAGGACCAGCAGGAAGGAATGGAAGTAAGGAGAAGTTTTTCATCAAACAAATTGGATAATCTCTTTGTTTTCTCATTGATTGGGGTGAGGACGGTCTCAGAAAAAGGTTAGACTGTTCAGGATAACGCAAATCTCTCGATCAACAAAACTTTCCTAAGCAAATAGTGATCTGGTCAGCTTTTATGTATGGTCCTTCTTTACTAAGAACTTTACAATTAGAGGAAAACTGCAACATAACAAGAACATGGTAAATTCAGAACAGGCTAAAAACTATATAAACAATTTAAATTAGTAGTCTCAGGATTGCTGAAATAATCACTAGCAGAGGTGCAGTGGATTTCTAACTGATGGTTAACTTATTACACCCAGATGAACTGAACTAGAGTGGTGCTGGATTCAGAAGGCCCACCTGAGGGTTGTTGCCGGCAGCATAAAAGGCAGAAAAGGAGAGCTGCAAAAAACACTGCTAGGGATGCTGTTTGGAGAAGCTGTTGGATGCTGTTTGGAGAAGCTGTTGGATGCTGCTAGTTGTCTTGGGCTGTTCTGTTGGAGGACCTCGTCACGCTGGCTTTCCCGATGAACTCTGAAGAAGCTTGCTTCCTTATCTTCACCATTGCTTTCTGACTCCGGAGGGGAATATGGTGCACTGCTTAACCTCATGGAGAAGCTTGTCCTATCACCTTTCCTGATGGGAATTCGGCTTTCCTCACTGCTGGAGGAGCTGGAGACCTCATTGTTGCTGAGAATGGCTGTGGTATTTTTGGGGGAGCTCTGGTGCTTACCTTGAGCATTGCTTCCTAGCCTGAGCCTCTTAGCACAGATCCTTCATTCTGCTGGCACAGACTTCCTAGCTTCCACCACTGACCTTTTGGCCTTTCTAGCACAGACCCATGCAGTGGGCCTGCATGAGACTGTTGTGGATTCTAAGCCTCCAGTTGGACTGTGGAGGCATTGTTATAAGCTCTACGTTTACATCTGGACTAATGTAGGACATGAGGATTCAGATCCTCAGCAGGATTCTTTAGTATTTAGTGTGTGGATAGATTTCCTACACTTGTTGTATGATTCTTGGGTGATTCATTATAAAATACTATTATAAAATATGTCCTGTATTATATTGTATCCCTTGCAGAAAAAAAAAAAAGGCTTAAGATAAAAATGTCTTAGAAGGCTTAACCTCTTAGAAGGAAAAAACTATGAGATGGAAAATGAAAAAGGGAAGATTAACAAAAAAGAGTGTCAGAGGACAAAGACTGGAGCAACATACTGAAGGAAGAAAAACATTCTATAAAGTACTTTGGTACCACCCAGATACCAAAGTGAATGAATAAAAAACTATCTTTGTGAAATTCAGAATACAAAGAACAAATCATAAGGATGTAAGAATTAGAATAGCGGGCTGGTGAGATGGCTCAGCAGTCTAAAGCGTGTGCGTCGGAAACTTTAGGCTCACTGCAGGGACCAAGGCTTAATCCCAGGCACCACATGCTGCGCCACCTCCCGCCCCCTCAGGGAAGGCTGAGCGGACCATAACACAAACAAATACATGACATTTAAAAAAATAAAATAAACTTTAAAAAAAAAGAATTAGAATAGCACCAGAAGAGAAGAAATTTAAGAAAGAGTGGGAGTACTGCGTGATAACCTGGGAGATAACACTGCAGTCTCACTTGTGGTTAAAATGTCTGGGAAGAAAGCTAATATTTTTACTGGAAATATCTAGTTATCAATAGAAATGAATCTGAGTACATCTTAAGATATAATCAGAAATGGCCAGATGACTCTAGTTAAATTTTTTAAAGTAGGGATTACATTAATATTTTGAAATCCTTACTCTGTAGATAAGTGTATCTTAATTTTTTCCCCCTTTATACTTCTCATTTACCTTGGGAAGGAGCTTTTAGGGTGGAGGGAGGGGCGGCTTGCTATCTCTTTAGCTAGCAGAATAGTGTGCCTGTGGTCCTCACACCTCCTACTGCTGTGGACACAGGAGCCAGGCTTCCTAGGGAGGTCAGAGCTGGGCACGAGCCCTCTTGCCATTTACTGAGCTTAATGGCATCTGTGGACTTCATCATCTGCTGCTTTGAGTGAACCAGAGAAACAGCCCTTTGCAGCATGAGAAAGCCCCAAAGCTCTGTTTATACCTCGATGTCAACAAAAGCTGAATGTTTTTTAGCTTTAGAATGTGTTATGTCATTTGAATTAATTTTTGACCGTACTTCAGCTTTGGAGAGGAATAGTTTCATATAGACACTGGTTCTTTTTGAACTTAACAGCTAAAGATTCTAAAACACATGTTTTATACCATTAAGTTTTAACCAGTCAGGAAAATTTTATGTAACCAATGATAATTAACTTTATTTTTTTTGGATGAACGTTGTTCAGGCTGCAATGTTTAGCTTTTGTTAGCTCTTATTTGTACTGTCTCAAGTTCATAACTGTTTAATGGCACTCTTGCCAAGATACTTAGCATGTAAAAAGCAGGTTTTGAGTTTTTCTTTTAAACAGCTTCATACTGAAGCTGAGATTTACAAACAAGTTGAGCGACAGGCCTGGTGTGCTGTATCTTATTACATAAAGCTATTGCCAGAATCTTAGTAAATACAATGTTTTAAAAGTTTTTGTCTTTGTATATTCATAACAAATTATGACAAATTAAATTTAAGTGAGAATTGTATTACTGCTCTTTTGTCATATTTTACTAAGATTTTGTGCCTCATATCTCTTACTGAATTACTAGGAATGTTAAGAGGAATTGATAAATCATTTTCATTTTACATTTTTATATAATCAGGTAATACAACATATAATTTGATGTACAATTTTGCCTGTTACAGAGGATGTGCTAATTATAGTGATATATACACAGAATATTTTGGCATGACAAGAAGCTAAATAAATAGCTATTTTACTTTAAAAAAAAAAAAAAGGGTGGGAATGATAGCATCCTCATCTTACTAAACTAGGAGTCAAAGGGTACCACTATCATGGTATATGGATAAAGGGACTTGGCTGAGGTCAGACTGGTGTGGCTGCTAATTATGCATGCAACTGGCTCATAACCTCTATTTTTAGTTCCTTACCTGTAAAATAAGAATGCATGTTAAATATTCCCCTTTTATAAATGCTTGAGACCATAAGTGCTTCAGTGTATGTAACGAGGTATATTAGAGGTGTGAACTCAATACTAAATATGAAATTCTTTTTTTTTACAACGTCTTATTTCATTGCCCAGGCTTACCTTGAACTCCTGATCCTTCTGCTCCAGCCTCCTCTGTAGTAGTTGGAGGTGTGAGTCACTGAGCCTGGCTTATTTATGTTTCATATATATTTTATACATATAGCCTGAAGGTAATTTTACTTTTTTTTTTTTTGAGATGAAGTCTCATTACATTGCCTGAGCTTGCTTCCAATACTTGAGTTCAAATAATCTTTCCACCTCAGCCTCCCAAGTAGCTGAACGAGCAACAGCAACGTAGAACATTATCCCTAGATTTATCATACAATGTTTTAAATAATTTTGCTGATGCTGGGTGTGGTAGCACATACCTGTAATACCAGCACTCAGGAGTTTGAGTGCCATGAGTTTGAGGCCAGCCTGTGCTACATAGCAAGATCCTGTCTCAAAGAACAAAAACAAAATTTGCTGATTAAACAAGTTTCATGGTTTGCAGTTTTCCACTTCTGGCTCGTTCACACTATGGAAAACTGAGATAGAGGAAGATGGCAAGTTCAAGCCCAGCCTAAGCAACTTTGAAATTTGGTGAGGACCAGTCTTAAAATATAAAATTAAAAAGAGCTGGGGATATATAGTTCATTGTTAAGGCCTTGGGTTGAATCTTCTGTATTATACTGAGGAAGAACAAAAAGGGAATAAAAGAGAGAGAAAGTAAGAAAGTTCACTCTGTACTTATAGATATGAATAATAAATAACCAATGAGAAACTGAGGATCCTGGTCATGTGAATTCAAGATCCTAGCAGGGAAGAGATACTACTATGTAAAGTACTTAGACCAAGCCTAGCAAATGGCAAACACTCTCATACATGTGCATTGTTATTAGCATTACTACTGCTGTTATTTCTATGAGGGCTGAGAGACAAGGAAAAAATAGTTTATAGGCAAATGAAATCTTCATTTATCATGACAATACCAAGGGAAAATGTACATATTAGAAACAAAGAAATAATGACTTAAGTATATTAGCTTAGAAATGGAGGTAAACACCAGAAAAACCAAAACCAGCCAGTATCTGCCACTGAAAAGCAGGACTTTCAGTGTGAGAGGTGTATGCATGCATGCATGTATGTATATATTTTTGGTGTGGGGAACCGAACTCAGGATCTCACACTTATTAGCAGGCACCATGCCTCTGAGCCACATCCCCAGACTGAGAGGTGTTTTAGAACAACTTCTAGGTTGCTTGGTTGTTTTTCCCATTTTTGGGATAGAACTCAGAGCCTCATGCATGCTAAACATGGACTGTCACTGAGCTATAAACGCTAACCTTTTTTTTTTTTTTGCGGAACCAGAGATTGAACTCAGGCCCTTGGGCTTGCCAGGCAAGCACTTATTCTATTGAGCTATCTGCCCAGCCCCCAAACCCTAACCTTTTTAAAACCATGTGCTTTTCCTTTTTTTCCTTTTATATTGTGGGATTAGATTCTCATCACCTTTTGGAACTGGTAACTTATACACATAGTGTAATTTTATATAAAATTAAAAGGGCACGAAAAGTTTATATA
>PVKN010019439.1:0-16376 GCA_004027915.1 Capromys pilorides | reverse complement strand
CTCTTTTTAACCTAAAGCATGGACACAGATCCGTTGGTGCTCCTCTGTTTAGAAAGCAGGCTTTTCTTCCCACAAGGACCAACTGGAGTTCTGTTTTCTTTTCTTGCATAAACTACCCTCGCTGGAAATTACACTCTACAGCATCTGTTTTTTACCTGGGGAAAGAATTTAGCTATTTGGGGATCTCTGCATGCAGACCTTTTTAGACACTTAACCTACTCTGGAAATGTTGCTGTCACTCCAGCCCATGCATGCACAACTACAGCCATTTTTCTTTTCTTTAACGTTGTACCCTTAAGAAAGCACTCAATCTAATGGCCATGGAAACCACAGCTCTGTTTCGCGTACTTGCGTTTCATTACTTTTTGTGACAATTCCTCAAGTTGTGAATGGCAGCAGCAGCCTAAGTAGCAGCGAGAGGCATAAGGACAAACACAGCTGGTCCTTGGTTGGCTGGGGACGGAGGGTCCTGGGGCGGCCTGGAGAGGGAGTCACCCACAGGCCACAGGACTCTGTAGAGCGAGGCTGCCAGTCTGGTGCATTTTATGGACAGCATGGGAGGTGGTGTAGCGGGCATGATGGTCCAGGAAGGTCCCCGAGGAAGCCTCCAGGGCTCTCCTTGTGACACACCTGAGTCTCTAACCACAAATAGGGCAGAAAGGAGTGGTGGCTGACCAGAGATCCCACTCAGTACAGGAACATACCTCTCCCTGCTGACCCCCCTCTGTGGGTGCAGGCGGAAGGTGGGTGTATTCGCTGGGGGTCCACCCTTGTCCTATTCACCCAAGAGCATGTCCACCCCTGGCTGTTGCTTGTCAAGTGCAGTGGTGACCCTACAGTGGTGGAGTCATCCAGACTTGCCCGGGGTCCCCCCAGTATGAGCTGCACTGGAATGTGCTGCTTCGTACTTAATTCTTACAACACTGAGGCTCAGAGGCATTGAGCCTTGCCTGAGGACAAAGAGCTCTTACATGAGGCATCTGGAAGCAGAAGTTTTAGAGGTTTTGGCCACCAAAGCAGTCTGAAGCAGGCAGGGTCTGACCAGAAAACTCAAAAGTGAGGGGTGGCTGGACGTGGTGGCGCATGCCTGTAATTCCAGTGCTTGGGAGGCTGAGGCAGGAGGATCAGTGTGAGTTCGAGACCAGCCTGGGCTACAAAAGTGAGCTCAAGGCCAGCCTGAACTGCATAGCAAGACTCTGTCTCAAAAAGACAAAAATAAATAAATAGATAAATAAATAAAAAAAGTGGGGGGTGTCCTGTGGAATGGAAGCAGAGGGCCACTCCTAGAGATGTAAGGGGTGTCAAGGGCAAGGAGGGACCAGCTAGAGTGGAAGCCCAAGAAGCCCTTAGCGCCTTAGGGTATTGGCCAAGCTGGGGGCCCTGAGACTGTGGAAGGCCCTAGAAGAGGAGGCGGAAGCCCAGCCTACTGAGTTCCCTCCCCTTCCTCTCCTGCCAGCACCTTCCCTGGATGCCGGAAACCCGGGGGCTGCAGATGCATGATGCTGGGGCCAGTGCCGCTGTCGCGTGCTCAGGGACCCTGCGAAGCACTTCTGAGACACAGCAGTTATTGGAAGCACGTGACAGAAGCTTAGAACTCATTCCGCTTTCTCGTACAGTCTTGTCTGCTCTGGAAGGTTCACATGGCCAGGACACAAGCGCTGTTTAGCAGATGACGCTGACTCCTCACTCGCTGAAACCTTGCTGGTGATTTGCACGTGTCCACACTGGGAAAATCAATAGGCTAGTCCTTTTCATTGCCTGCCTTCTCACCTTATGGAGCACCTATGCTTTGAAAAGCAGCAGAGGCTGGGCTAGCGTGCACATTCAATAGCCTGTAGCTACTGAACTGGAAATTTGAGGAAACACTTTTCAGCACCGCAGAACTACTATCCAGATGAGCAAAGGAGTTAGTTATTCTGCCTCTTGACAAGGCAGCCAGAAATACCTACCAACACTCACGCTGTGCTGCATTGCAACCCCAGGGTAACTAAGAGCATCAGCATTCTGCACAAGGCCATGGGGACATGCGCCAAGAATAAGTGTGCCGTAGGGAATTTAGGACAAGGAGTATTATATGCTTGATTGCTGTTTTTTTGTATGTTTGATTGTTGCTTGTGATAAAAATTCAAAAGCTACCTCAATGTTGCTGCCACATTAAGAAACATAAATTTTTATTGGTAAGTGAATGACAAAAATTCCTCTAGTTCTCATTTCTTATTGATATTCTTGTATAGTAGAATATATACAGAGATCTGTATTTCTATCTACGTATCTGTGTCTATCTATCTATCTATCTATCCATCCATAGGATTTGATAAAATAATTTTAATTCTGAGTGACATAATTCGCCCTGCAAATGTTTCCTTTCTAGAATTAGCCCAACACAAACAAGTTTCTCACTGCTGTGGGAACACAGTGGTTTCAATGAGTTTCTTTTTAATCACAGTCCTTCTTGGGCAGGCTAAATACTGTAAGGACTATTTAGCTTTCCTGTTACCATTTCTAGTGTAACTAGAACCCAGGGACAACACAGAACTGGGGAGGACAGAGTGACAGTGTGACAGGTTAGCCTTGCTTTCTGACAGCCCTGTAAGACCCCGTGGCATTGGGGCGCAGCACCGGCCTCCCGGAAGGGGGCGCTCGAGTTGCATCCAGGATCCTTGGTCCTCCGCAGCTCCGGAGACCTCCAGGTAGGAGGCGGTGGAGGGCGCGCAGGGCGGGTCTGCAGGCAGCATTTGGAGAAAACTGAGAAGCAAGAGGGCTGTGAGGGGCCGGGCGTCCAGACTTAAGGCTCGCCCCTGCGGGAGCTGGGGGACGGGGCTTCTGCCTCTCCCTCTCCCGCACCCCGGCTCCTTTCTTCTGCTCTCAGCTTAAGGGAAGACTGTTCCGGGCACAAAGCCAGGAAGAATGGGTCTACGTGCTACGTGACTTTGGGAGCCAAAGCCCACGTTTCCAGGGACTCAGGGAGGACCTCTGGCTAGATCAAAGTTGGGGAGGAAACCCCAGGGAGAGCTGGGGACCAGCCGCTCTTGGCGGGGAGCTGGTGAAGGGACAGGAGGATTGATTGTTTATGGGGCCTTCCAGGCTAAGCTGCAGGAAACTGTGGGCTTGGGCACAGGCACCTGGGTCCCGCTTCCAGGGGCACCCTTGGGTGGTGGTAGCAGGTCTAAGGGAGGGGCAGAGTCCTTTCCGCACACACCACCCCCCCAGCAGGAGGGAGGCCCTGACCCTCACCACACAGAAGTGGCAGTGGACCGTGGGCCCCAGCCCGCTCCAAGCTTCCTTCGTGTCCGCAGGAATGGCTCCCTGCCTAGGCAGGTGGACGGGTCCTTGTTGCTAAGGCAAAGTGTCCTCAGGGTAACCGTGGCCCTACACCCACAGGCAGGGGTTGGCAGCATAACCAGAGCGGCAGTGTCACGTGTCACCTCACCGAGGCACCTCTGTGCAGTGGACAGGCTCCCTGCTCACCCGTGGTGAGCCTCAGTCTCTAGAGATCGAAGACTTCCAGGAAGCTTGGCGATGCCAGCACAGACAGGTGACACAAGGACACAGCATGTGCCAGATCCTCCTCGTCCCTTGGCACTGTGCAAGTCTTGGGCAGTTCTGCTGCCGCCCCAGGGAAGGGGCCAGACTCTTGGACTGGTGGCACTAACGTTCCACGATCCTGGCGGAAGCAAGGACTCAAGGTAGAAATTAGGTGGAGAGATGGACGAAAATCTGTCGCTATTTCTCACTCACCTGTGTGTGTCTACTGGCGTACATGTGGCCATGACAAGTCTGACGAGGTAAAAAAATGACACAAGCAGAGGAAAGGAAGTGGCTGGAAGGAATGAGTGGGGTGCAGTGTGGCAGTGTGGGGTGAGCTACTTCCTGTCTAGAGCTTAATAACCACCTGGCCTTGGGCATGACAGCCTGCCATGTCTCTGCTCTCCACGCAGCAGAATGGCAGCTGGCACTGCTGGGGAGCTTGTCAAAGTGCAATTGCTGGAGCCACACACAGGGCGCTTGTGCCAACAGCCTGGCCTGGGGCTCACACAGCTGGCTTTGGGCCACACGGAGGGCCAGCTGCTTGTCCCATCAGCGCTGGGCCTCCCATCAGCCCCCTCATGCCAGGCTTTGTTCTGAGCTCTTTGGGCAGGTAAGCTCTTGGTTAGCGCCATGGCCTACAGAGGAACTGTGATCGGCTAGCTCAATACAGCGAGGAAACAGCCCCAGAGCAATCAGCTCGCCCCAGTTGTGCAAGGAGAGAGCTGCAGAATCAGGGTCTGGGCCTGGCTCCCCTCGCTGGGCCACACTGCACAGGAAGCTGGTGGCACAGGGTCTGGCATGCACCCCCAGCTGTGGATGAAGTCTCGAAGCCAGGCGTGTTCAGGCGGTAGTGCCTGGGATTGAACCGCGGTCCCTGCGCGCTGGCCTAAGCTTGCCTAAGCAGGCGCTTTAGATTGCTGAGCTATCTCGCCGGCCCAAGGCCCAGCGTCTTCACACCCAACCTCATCCCAAAGGCCCAGCCCTCTTGCTCGAGCCCACTGAGTGCGCCTCTGACTATTTTGGGCAGGCAGATCACTGCTCCGTTGGAGGAGTACAGCAGGTGTTCGTTGGGGTAGAGGCTTCTTTTTTGAAGGATGCAAAAATAGCATTTGTCATGTGAAAAAAATGTGCAGTAACTCAAGCTGTATAACTTCCCTCTCTTAATTTGGAAAGTTGTGTCATATATATTACAAATGAACTTGGGAAGGGCCCCAAGTGGTAACAAAACATGCCCTGGTCAGTGCTCCCAACAGGGACAAAACTCTCCTTCAGTCTAAGAACTAAAAAAATGATAATAATAATTTACCTTCAAAGAATAATAGCATGCTCACCCTGAGCCCCTAAGAGGAACATTTCCTGTGGAGCTCGAGGATGACCCTTCTTGGGGAGTCCCTTTCATGCGTTTGGGCTGTGTGAGCTCAAGAATCCCAAGGAGAAGGGAGATGCGCCGCATTCTCATACACTCGGGGTGTGGGGGTGCAGGACCTTTGGGGAAGGTGTGTCCTGCCATGCACCAGACAGCTGGCAAACCTCTCTGACATCTGGGCTTGTGCCCCGCTAGGGCTCGAGCCCTTTCTGTCTCCCTGTTAGGTCCCTGGGTTCGTCACTTTGTATCCAGTCGTCGATACCAATTACATTTGTTCCCTCCAAAACTCAGGTTGGAGTTGAAATCCAACTGTAATGTATTAAGGGGAAGGGCACTTATCCAGCTAGGATGTTTAGAGCGGGGCCTTTGGGAGGTGTTTAGGGTTAGATAATGTGGTTGAGTACCGGTGGCTTTCTAAGAAAAGAGAGGCACTGGAGCACACACAGGTGTCCTCCTGTCTTTTGTGACAGGGCGGCCTGCACCACCTTGGGGCTGCGCCAATACAAGGCCCACCGCCACATGTGGCCCTTCACTGTGGACCAGAACCGTGAGTCATAATGAATCTCTTTTCTATTCAGTTTACCCCGTCTTGGGTGTTGTGTTTCCAGCAACAGTGCCCGGCCACTCTTGAAGGAGATGCCATTTCACTTCCCTGGTGTAAGTGACTGCTGTCCCTTTGGGGATCATGCCTCTATCCACCGGCCTTGGGTGTGTGAGGGTCGTTCCACGAGTGGGTCGGTTCTGACTTAAGAAGTGACTCAGCCTGTAAACTTGGCAGTGACTTCCCATAGGGGAAAGCAGATCATGACTTTCATAGCAGTGTTTTTGATTATATATATTTAGGGCTGTTTTTGTGGGCAGCTCATTTATCTTCCCTCTAGGAACACCATGTTCTGTGAGTCATCTCTGTAGATCACTTAGGTTAAACCACACAAACACACACACACTCACACACACTGCTGCTTCGTGCCAGGAGCTCCTTACAGTAACTGTGCTCACATTGTATTGGTGATGTGGATGGGCTGCCACTTGCCCCCTGCTGGTCAGCAGGGCACAAACTCTGGCCCTGGGCCTCGCGAGAATAGCCTCGCCCCAGAAACTTTTCAGAAATGCACATTCGCAGGGCTGGGGGTGTGGCTCAGTGGGAGAGCCCTCGCTGGCCGCGCAGTTCGGTCCCTAGCACATAAAAGAGAACACAAGTTAGAACCTCTGATTAGTCGCACTTGCTCTAGAATTCTGAGCAATAGATCCAGGCCAGGGAGGCGAGCCTTTCAGAGACCAGTGCCCACACTGCAACCCCAAACCCACTTGTTTTTCACAAAGTGCCGACACTGCAAGTAAACCGGAACACTGAGATTTTAGTTTAGAAAAAAACAAATCATACATTAGCCTCTTTTGTCTTAAAGGAAAAGTAAACAACGTGCGGGCCATAGATTTGCCACCACTGATCCGAGCTGACACTTTCTACCTTTAATGCCACCAGCACCTAGGAGCACCAGCTGACAGCGCAGAAGTAGGAGAGGGAGCCCCAGTTTCTCTGGCATCCCTCCTTTCCACCTGCCTGCTGTCCCTGCCGGATCCTGGACAGCGTGACAAGGAATTACCAAGGCTCCACCTGCCCCTCAGCAGCAAACCATCCAAAAGTGACGTGAAGAACACAGTTCTAAGCATGGCATGGAGGTGCTCACCCATAATCCCAGGCTGACGATAAGAAGCACAAGTTCAAATCCAGCCTGGACTTACTAAACTTGGTAATTTCCTGAGACATTGTCACAAAATTAAAAAAAAAAATTAAGTTGGGGTTCTAGCTCAGTGTAAAGGAAAACCTGACCCTGAGTTTGACCCCCAGTACTGCAAGAAAAAGCCCACATATAGTGCCGTGGTTAGGGTTTCTTTTTTGGATATGTTCCTTGTGTACTCAGAGGCAGGGCTATGGGAAGTGGCCGGACCACAGGTGCGTGGATCCCTCCACCAATGTTGGGAGGCAAAGCCTGGCTGGGGGATTACGAGGAGCTGTGACCCGGAGAGTCTGTCTCCTGCTGCCTTGGTCTCTCTTTCAGCTTCCTGCTGCTGTGCCATGAGCTAGGCCACCCTGCCTTGGAGCCAGCTTAGCACAGAGTGAAGCCCCTGAAGTCTGTCAGCCAAAGTAACCTGTCTTCCTTTGCATGTCAGATATTGTGACTAAGACAACAAAGAGAAGAGAATTACACACACACACACACACACACACACACACACACACACACATACAAGACAGCTAAGTGCACTACTAATTTCTATTGGCTTGTTTGTTTATTTATTTATTTATGCAACCAAGGATTGAACTCAGGCCCTGTGTTTGCCAGGCAAACACTTATTCTACTGAGCTATCTCCCCAGCCCCTTCTGTTGGCTTATTGAAAGGAACAATGCATGCTTAACTTTTTGACCAATTTTACCTCCCTATATTTGGTAATCTGAGCAACACCTTTGAAGGCAACAACCATTGTTGAATTACTATCGTCTTGTTTAGTGAAATTCTGTATTGTTTCTAGTTTTTTATTTTCTCTTTTTCATGCATTTTAGTGCAGGCACTATAGGGGTTCACTACACAGATTGGACTCATAGTGATCCTCCTGTTTTCAGCCTCCCAAGTGCTGGGATTACAGGTGTGCACCCTCCCAACCAGTGTCAGTTGCCATCTCAGTGTGCCGCACCGGCGGGACTGGCACGGCAGGCTGGGCATCTAACCCAGGATCCTACGCCTGTCTAAGAAGGTCCTTTAGTTTGCTGGGCTATTTGGCTGGCCCTTTATTCTCTTTAAAATAAAAATAAAAAATAATAATTTGGAATATATTTAACAAAATATATGCAAGACTGAAAATGTCAAGGCATTATTTTTTCAATTATTTATTTACTTATTTGGTACCGGAGCTCACTACACAGCTTGGACTCTTAGTGATCCTTGTCTCAGTCTCCCCAGCACTGGGATTACAGGCATTCACCACCACACCCAGTTTCCGTGGCTGGCACAGTGTGCTCTGGGGCTCTGGGGCCAGCACGGCGTGTGGGTACCAGGGATCAAACCTGGATCCTTGCACTTGGCAGGCAAGCACTTAGACTGCCAAGCTATCTCTCCAGGCCAACAAAACATTATTGAAATAAGCTTTCTTTTTAAAGACCGGTATCAGTGGAAAGACATCTTGTATCCATAGACTGGAAGATTTAGTATTGTTGAGGTGTCAACACACACACGTAATCTATGTGTGCGGGTACATCTATTTCCCAGTCTTCCTACGGGAACACAGTCTGACATCTCTAATTCTAATTCACATGCTTCATTCCAACCTTTCTTCCTCTAATGCTTATCCCTAGTTTCTTTATCTGACAGTGAGAAACCAGCCTCTTGCAACCTGTGCTATAATTATCTGCTTGTTCAATCCTAGTGCGCTGGTGAGGTTATTTTTCTGTGGTCTTTTTATAGCTGAAGTGTAAGCATTCCTCTGCTCCAAACCCTCCCATTTCTCTGATTTCACTTCGTATAAAACCCAGCGTCCTTGTCCTCCATGGGCATAAAGGCCAGCACTAGCGCTTCTCCTGTGACCGGATACCCAGGAAAAGCAACCTAAAGGGAAAAAGATTTAGCCTGGCTCACAGTTGCAAGGGTTCAGTTCGTGGTTGGCTGGCTCCATTACGTGGGCCAGAGGAGGGGCAGAACATCCCAGAGGAAGGGCGTGGTGGAGGAATGTCGGTCACTCCTGGCAACCAGGAAGCAGGAAGCGGAAGCGAGTCCGAGGGGAGGCAGCTGCGCAGCAGGCCTGATGCGTGTGTGTTCGCATCCCCTCCGTCCGCTCCCCATAGCGAGGTCTCCCCTCCTATTTCCGTCACCTCCTGACCATGTGGCTCTGTGATCCCACCACCTCCCCCGAACGTGTCAGGTGCCAACCCTTAACACAGGGACTTAGGGAGGACGCGTTGATCCCAACTGCAACAGCGTCCTGCGTAGTTAACACTTGTGGGTCCCTCACACATGATGATGTGTTTTCCCTCATGTGTCTGTACTGGGCACCCAGCATGGGCCGAGGCGAGAGGGGCTGTCTGAGAAGCGGAGCAAGGGAGCTACTGGCTATAACTGAACTGCTCCACCTCTTGATTTTGGTAACATGACTACATGCATTCGTCATTTTCAATAAACTTCACACCTAACAGTAATGAATTTTTATATGCAAAATGCACCTTAGTAATATTTACTTTTTTGATATATAGCGAGACCCTCTCTCAAAAAAGACCAAAAATATTTACTTTAAAAAAAAAAAACATTGGTCTTGAACAGTGCTGTTGATGGTGTTACCCACTTGAAATGTTCCATATTTTTAAAATATTTTGAAACACGGAATTAGTAAGATTCTGAACATTTTCATCCACTTTCCTACAGAATCATGTCCTTCTTCACGCTGCGATCTTCTGTAATGAACCCATGGGATTTAGCAGAGGATGGAGGGCTGGTGGGATTTGGCCGCCTTTCTCTCCTCTCTCACAGAGCAAAGTCGTAATCCATCCATAACTTTTGAGTTATGCTGTCACTGGCCACCACCTAAAGCAACAGCATTGCATGCACACACAAGTAATTGAAAGGAAAGCTCTACAAAACATTACTTACTCTTTCAAAATTTTCATCATTTTAAAATGTTGGATTAGACCCACAAACTTAATGTCATGATTCATTAATGGCTCTGGATTTAAAATTTTAAGACTCCTCCCCTAAATGATGCCAGCTACTGTTTAACCAGTTGTGTGGGTTTGGCTTCCATCAGCACCTGTGGGCTTCTTGGGGGTCATGGGTAATGGGTCGGTTTGAGTGCATTCTATACTCACCTTTCGTTGGTCTCCCCTTCACTCTACATTCTGGAAGTTTCCTGATCTATGCTGGGAGCAATGCAGCCCCAACTCATGTGTACCCTTTCTAATGTCTCAGCAGCTCCCCTGTAGTAAATTTCCCACAGGGACTCACAGGAAGAGAGACAAGTGGTCTAAGATGTCCTTCAGAAAGAGTAGACGTTGAATCACCAATTATACATATTTTCCACTACATTTGCGTCTTGCTTTCATGACATAGGATAGCCACGGCCAGGAAGCTGATTGCAGTTTCTTAGTCACAAGAGTCAGCACCACCAGGAAAAAAATAGCAGCAGAGGCCAGGGCAACTGGAGTTCTCGGAAGACTGCCAAGGTCTTCCTGCCAGATTGCTCCAAAATTCAGTCATCAGTAGTCAAGAGCCTGAACTTTGGATTAATATGCTTAAGTTGGACGTTAGTGCCTCAGGATCAAACCACGGACGTTCAGCCTTGCCCTGTCATGCCGTGCATCTGCCTAAATCCATCTACACTGGATTAAGCCCAGTCAGACATGAGCCCCTCCATAGCGCCTTCTCTGAAGGGCCCTGTGGACATGAGACCTGCCTTGACCTCTCCAGGGTCTCAGTCCTAACTCTCTGGTCACATGTGCTCCATAATCCTGGCTGAGCTTGTTTGGTGTTTCCTGTACTGTACTGTACTGCTCCTGTGGCTCACGGGTAGGGACCACGGCTATATTTTTTATCCTGGAATCTCCCTGCTGCCTGGTGCAGTCCTTGACTCGTGTAAACACTGAATAAGTAAACTATGTTGTTGCTAAACTGCAGTGCCCTGCTCTGTGGGGAGCCTTGGCCCCAGTCTTGGCTCAGATCTCGCCCTGTGCTGTGATCTTGGCTGACTGAACTGCACTGGGCCTCCATCTCTTTGGCTGTAACTGAGGGACTTAGGCCACGTTAGCTCTGAGATCCTACGAGGCTCTGGAGAGCTCCCTCTTCCTGCTGTCCCTCCCAGTGGGAGCCAGGGCATCTTCTCCAAGGCTGGGTTATAAAGGGCACCTTGCCTTCCTGCTTCTGCTCCCTCCCTCAGGTGCCTCATTCTGGAGAAGCTGGAGGTCACCTCAGGGGCAGCCCTTGGAGCGGTCTTGCTAGTGAGGAGCTGACATCTCTGGCCAACCAAAAGTCTTGAGGACAGGAGGTCAACCAACAGTGGTGTAAGTGAGCTTTGGGGGGCTCATGGGGCTCAGCCAGTCCCTGAGATCACTGAAGTCCAGATCTGCAGCTGAAACAAAACCTCGTGGAAGAGTCCTGAGGTCTAATGCAACCCAGCTAAGCCACATCTGGACTCCTCGCCCTCCAGAACCATGTGATAGCAAATGCGTGTTGGTTTGAGGTCATTCGCTGCACATCAATAGATGACTAAAGTAGACTCTTTCCAGCTCTAAAGTCCTAAGGCCTAACGTGCCTGAGATACAGCTAATGCATTCAAGGAAAACTCGCTTTCCTGCAGGGCTGTCAACCACCCCCCCAACCCCCATCACAGCCAGAGTCATAAAAAGATGATAAAAAACATACCAAAATAGACATGGAATAATATTATTTGTCTTATTTGTTTCTGTAAGCGCTCCCAAAGTTTTATTGATTTTGCTTCACTGCTTTCTTTATTTTACAAATAAAGGGGTAAATCCAGGTAAATTAAGTGACTGGAGTAATGCAAACGTTCCTCACCTTCACCGTATTTGCACTTCTGCCGTGGTAGATGAAAATGAGCTACAGGCTTGCTTGGTTTGCCTTTAGCCTCATCTTGAGAAATTTATCTCGAGCAGTGCTGATACTTGGGCAGGATGGTGGGGCCTGGTGAGAACTTGGTGGGGAGGTGGGGGTTACTGAATCTCCTGGTGGCTGTGGGCAACAGGGCTGTTGTGTCAGGCTGGAGGAAGGGAAGACGTCAGACAGGATAAGCAGGGTAGGGAAGCCAGGCATGGTGGCTCAGGCCAGTGATCCCAGTGCTCTGACAGGCCGAGGCAGGAGACAGCAAGTGTAAGTGCTGCCTGGATAATCTAGTGATTTAGGGAGACCCTGTCTCCAAATAACAAAATAAAAACGGATGCAGCTCAGTGCAAAGGCCCTGGGGTTAATCTTCAGTCACACACACACACACACACACACACACACACACACACACAGGAAAAGGAGTGAAGGAAGGAGAGAGGGAAAGAAGGGAGGGAGGGAAGGAAAAACAGAAGGAGGAAAGTCTCATGGGAGAGGGAGGGGAAAAAGGACAGAAGTCTGCATGAAAATAAAATTAGGAAAAGGTGCATGGGCAGACAGGAGATGATTCTGTGAGGCTGAAGTGCGTTGTTCATTCTGGTTCATCAAATAAAATTTCATTGCAATGTTTTCTTATTTAAGTAATGTTATTATGTAGGGAAACCTCATCTTGAACTGTCGTTTTGGTCAAAAGATCACAGTGTTTCTAACAAGATGGGCAGTTCTGAAGCGCTGGGTGTCGCTGTGGAATAAAGCAGTACATCCCGTAGGGAGCAAGACACGTGCAGCCAGGGGCAGAAGAAGAGGGCGGATCACCCCGCCTGCGGGTCGGACCTCTCAGAAGCTGTAAGAGAAAAGCGTTCGCTGGCCTTGCTGCACACCTTCTGCTGCTTCCAGCAAATCTGTCATCAAGACCACAGAAGTAGTTTCCATTTTCCTTACCACAGAACCCTGTCACACTGTTAGGCCACCCAGAGCCGAGCCCAGTTTGCTCCTGGATATGAGATTTTCCTTTCTGAATAGAATAAATATACTCTGCGGGAAAGCATAACAGAAACAAACATACAAAACGGGGCCACCAGAGAATGAAGCTCTGGAAGATGAAAGAATACGGGTGTATTTTAGCATAGTAAAGAATAATGTCTCAGGATTGGGCACGCTAGCGTGTGCCTGAAATCTCAGTTATCCGGAAGCAGAGAGGGCAAGATCACAAGTTTGTGGCCAGCCTGGGGAACACAGGGAGACTCTGTCTTAAAGTAAAAAAGTAAAATTTAGGCTGGGGACGTAGCTGCATGGAAGCCCCTGGGTTCGATCCCTGGTACAACATGAATGAAAACAAACAAGCGAAAAGGAGCACGCTGTCCCCTGTCCCGTCCCATACAGCACCTGAGAGCTATTTTTTCTAACACAGAGTACTTGGGTGGGTGCGAACACGGCTGGCACCCAGCAAACCCTTGTTTGGGCACTGAAGGCAACACAAGCCCTCACTATTTTCATCGAACTGTCAGGGCAGGAGGAAGCAAATGTCATCGATGTTTTGCAATAAGCAGACCGGGCCAGAGCACTCTGAAAAGCTCGCTCAGTGTGTGGGATGAGTCAGAGTGAGTCACTGCGTAATAAGCACCAGGAGACCTTGGGGCTCACAGAGGCTTTGCCCGCTGGGACCACACTGGGGTTTGGCCCAGATTGCTCAGGGAGAAGCAGCAGATCCCAGACATCGCTCTGCTTGGCAAGGCAACAGACAGCCATCATGCATGGTGTGAAATCAACGCAGACCACACCTACACTCAGAATTTCCATGGGGCTTTGTAAAGCAGGACACTGTGGCAGGGGTCGGGGTAGGTGCAATGCTGGGCTCAGGTAGAGACTCGCTCCCCGGGTGTGACTGGATCAGACACAGGGCAGATGACAACCCGGCTGATACCAGGCAGGAGGGGGCTAGTATTTGCAACAGGCCCTGCCACCTTCCCAGAGCGTCACAGGCTGGGAATGAAGCCTTTATTTAACACATGGCCTTAGGGGACGTTCGGAGCCAAGCAACAGGAGAGCTCAAGGAAGCGCTCATGTGCCAGGCACCCTGGAGACCATGACACCCGTAGAGGACAGAAGACAGTTGGGCAAAGGGGCAAGATTTCAGAGGAGCTCGGACAGTGCAGGGAAGCTATGAAGGCCCCTGGATGCTAGGCTTGTATATGAACATGTCAGGGTCAGCAAAGCATCGCCCATGTGTCTAGGAGTACTGCAAGGCGGGAGAGAAGGTGACAGAGGGAGAGAGTAGCACTAGCTGCGAGGGTCCCACAGGAAGCCGTGGCATCGTGGGGTCAGCCAGAAGGAAGAGCGGACCGGTGGCGAGGGCGTCTCACTCAAGCTCCTCCTTCTAGTTACTTTTTCGGTCACTACACACAATAACTTGAAGGAACGAAGGCTGATCACAGCTGACAGTTTGTGGAGGTTTCAGCCCCGGGTCAGCTGGGTCCAAGGCAGGGCAGCGCGGGAAAGGAGAAATGGCCCACTGTGTGGCGACAGGACATAGAGCGAGCAGGACCCGGAAGCTGCTCTGGGCCCGGCCACTCCAGCAATGCCCCCGCTCCACCACGCAGGCTCTACCTCCCGGATCCCCTTAGCCACAAGCCCACCAACAGGTTAATCCACCATTTAGTATCAGTCCCCAACCCAGTCACCTCCCCACCCCACCCCCACCTAAGGGTGGATGAGGCTTTGGGGGGACATCTAGATATATACCATGACATCCCCCCAAAGGCCTCTCTCTGTGGCTCATCCTGGGCAGCTTCATCTTACCTCATGCCCTGCCTTATCTGTGCCACTTGGAGCCATGTGAGATTCTGAAAGTCAGGTGGAATGCTAGGAGAGCCCGGCGACCTCTCCCAACCCAAGAGAACACATTTGTACTATCAGGAGGGCTCTGGAGAAGGCATAGAGAAAGAGGAAAGAATCCGCAGGAGCGAGTTGATAGGCCGAGAGCAGGACCTGCCGAGGAGACAAGAGGGCCAGACTGTGGGTGACAGTATGGCTTTCGGTTGTGCCTTCAGATGGACCTCTCCGGGGATGACAAATGTCAGTCCGCTTCCTGGATCTTTTCCTGCTTTTCCCCAGCTTGGGCATGCATCACGCAACTCTCTCATGGCTGTTTTTCTGATTTGTCTGATCTTAGCAAAACCAGGGGTAAGAATTAAATCACGATATTTGCTTGGTGGGTAGGGAAGGAGCAAGGTAGCAGCTTGACCAGGGGTGGCTGCTTCAACTTTCAGATTTCGTGAGTGAGGATGCTCAACAACTGAGCTGCAGAGACGGAGGCCAAAGGTCCTGGCCAGTCTCTTAAATGCCTGGACAACTGTCTAGGAGGTTTAAGAGGGTAAATATGCCCAGGGTAGGGGATGTCCATGGAGGTGCCAGGGCTTTGGACACCAGGGCTGCAGGAAGCAGCTTCCCACTCATAACAAGAGGGCTGTTAGCCTCAGGAGAGGTGCCAGGCGTGTCTTCTTTACCATCCTGGGGAGCGTGGGTACAGGGTGGGTCTGTGAGCAGTCAGGACCAGCTGTGGGCAAAAGAGAGGAAGATGGATGTGGTGGGGACAAAGGCTGTCTCCAAAGAACTTGAAGCCATCTGGGATTAATTGTTTAAATGTATATTCGCAGGAGAGAACATTGGCTGTCTGATTAAACATGCTTAATTGATTTCTACATGTCTATCACATCTTCTGAAAGACATCGAATTTAGAAACACCCTTCTACGACAATGTGATAAAAATCAGTACACAGATTTCCAGGCTATATGTATCCTAATGTATTAAAATATATCACGGGCAACTGCCACTCCAGCTGTCAGCTCAGAAGAGATTCCCGACAGAGGGAAGCCCGTACGGAAAGCCGTCAGTTCTTTGGAGCAGCTCCACCAGACATTCCTCAGAGACCATTGGAATGATGCAGGTCTGGGCCTTTTTATTCTGCTCTATCCTTACATGCAGAATAGAAAAAATATCTTTGTTTTCTGGTAGCAGGGTTTAGGATAGGTAAGAAATACTCTTACTTGGGATATAGCTCAATGGTAGAGCACGTGCCGATGGTTCATCGGGCTCTGGGTTTAATCACACTGTTAAAACTAAAAGACGAAATTAAAACATCATAGATTCCAGGGTGTGATCCCTGCTGTGCTGTGTCAGCCCCACCCCCGGGGCGTGTTGAGATGGCGGCTGAGACTGGGCGTGGTGGTGCACACCTGTGATCCCAGTGCTTGGGCGGCTGAAAACAGGAAGATCACTATCAGTCTGCTCTGTGTGTTGAGATCCTGTAGACCTATACTAAATACATTTTTAAAAAATCATAGAGACTAAAAGTGTACTTTGACAGTAGAAACTTGTCTAGACCCTCTGTTTACTGCTAGAACTTCAAGAAAAAAAAAAAAAACCCAAATAAAGGAAGGAAGGAAGGAAGGAAGGAAGATAGATAGATAGATAGATAGATAGATAGATAGATGATAGATAGATAGATAGATTACACTTAGGATGATTTCATCCAATTGTCCATCACTACTACACATTTATGAACTTACAGAAAGGGAATCCCATAAAAGAATGAATGGATTCAGCTGTTCTTCACATTGCTAAATCTTAGTTTTACAATCAAGGGCAAAGAAGCCACCACTAGCAATTGAGGACACAGTGAAGACTCGGGACAGCCCTGCGGATAACCTCTGAATCCACAGTGTCTGGGGATAAACCGAATCCCCAGGAGCCTCGCAGAGATACTGACGCCCATATCTAAAGCCAGACTGGGCTCCCCTGCCAGCCTCTCTCTGGAGTAGCTCCAGCTTTCCTGTTTTGATACAGCAACGTTAGTAGCTTGTGGATAGACAGCAAAGGAAATGC
>PVKN010019438.1:0-15847 GCA_004027915.1 Capromys pilorides | reverse complement strand
GGCTGGATGGTCAGGAATTTGGAAAGAACATGATTGGAAAATTGGTTACAAGGATATTTGGGGAAGAGGTATATGACAGACCTCTCCATATGGGCAAAGGATGTAAATATGTTTGTTTCCCATGTGAATACTCACCAAAAGGTGACATCAGTGGAAGACAACTTTAATAATCAAATGGATAAGATGACCCGCTCTGTGGATAGTGGCCAATCTCTTTCCTTGGCCACTGCTGTTATTGCCCAGTGGGCCCATCAGTGGAGTGGCCATGGTGGCAAGGATGGAGGTTATGCATGGGCTCAGCAACATAGACTTCCACTCACCAAGGCTGATCTGGCTACAGCCACTGCTGAATGCCCAATATGCCAGCTACAGAGGCCAACACTGAGTCCCCAGTATGGTACGATTCCCCCAGGGTAATTAGCCTGCAACCTGGTGGCAGGTTGATTATATTGGACCACTTCCATCATGGAAGGGACTGCACTTTGTCCTCACTGGCATAGACACATATTCTGGATATGGATTTGCCTTTGTTGCGTGTAATGTTTCTGCTAAAACTACCATCCATGAACTTACAGAATGCCTTATCCACCGCTATGGTATTCCACATAGTATTGCTTCTGACCAAGAAACACATTTTATAGCCAAAGAGGTGTAGCAGTGGGCTCATGCTCATGGAATTCACTGGTCTTACCATGTACCCCATCATCCAGAAGCAGCTGGATTGGTGGAACGATGGAATGGGCTTTTGAAGATACAGTTACAATGCCAGTTAGGTGGCAATAGTTTGCAGGGCTCGGGTAAGGTACTTCAACAGGCTGTGTATGCTTTGAATCAGTGCCCTCTATATGGTACTGTGTCTCCTATTGTCAGGATTCATGGGTCCAGGAATCAACGGGTGGGAGTAGGAATGGTACCACTCACCATTACCCTTAGTGATCCACTAGCAAAATTTTTGCTTCCTGTCCCCACAACATTATGCTCTGCTGGATTAGAAGTCATAGGCCCAGAGTGAGGAAGGCTTGTACCAGGAAGCACAGCAATGATACCATTGAACTGAAAGCTAAGATTTTCCCCTGGTCACTTTGGACTCCTCATGCCTTTGAGAAAACAGCTAAAAGAGAAATCACAGTGTTGTCAGGGGTGATTGACCCAGACTATCAAGGGGAAATTGGATCACTACTCCACAATGGAGGAAAGGAAGAACATACATGAAGTGCAGGAGATCCCTTGGCGCGCCTCTTAGTATTGCCATGCCCTGTTATTAAGGTGAATGGGAAGCTACAACAACCTAATACAGGCACAATGACAAATAGTTCAGAGCCTTCAGGAATGAAGGTATGGGTCACTCCACCAGGGAAAGAACCAAAACCTGCTGAGGGACTTGCTGAGGGCCAAGGGAATACCGAATGGGTAGTAGAAGATAGTTCCAGATATCAGCTACTACCCCGTGATCAGCTACAGAAAAGGGGATTATAATTGTACTATTTCACCCCTGTATATAGTTGTTTTATAATATAATATGGATAGACTTAGGATCAATTCTTAAGGATTAATCTATGTCAATGTTGAAGCTATGAGTGCATTTCTTTTTACACGTAGGATAGTATAGTTATAACAATGTTTGGTGCAATTATGTGCATATCTCTGTATCTGGAGACTGATTTAAGGAAATATGTCTATTCATATTAAGATCAATTGTGACATGCAGTGGTATGGTTAAAAGAGTTTACCAGACTTTTTCCATCAGTGAACTCTTCCACTGTATGGTGGATTTAGAATATAAACCCAATAACTAAAATTACCTTTAATACTTACTGGAAATGACAACAAAGCCACCATAGCAAGAAACAAGTTGGTACTATTTTTCTCTTGATGTGTTCTTTCAAGTATCCTCTCACCTTTTTGTATGAGTTTTTTGATTTGTCCCCATGTAGGTAATGGGGATTGTTGGGTTTTAGAAAGAGACCATCCAAATGACGTCCTATTTAAAAGTGAGTTTTTTCATTTCATAAATTGAAGGACTTATACAAGCAAAACTTCTTCCCTATTTCTGGATAACTCTTGGAACCCGTTGATCAATAGCATGTAGAAAGAAAACAGGGTGTTGTAAAGGCTCACTTTCCTTGTCCAGTGACGGTCCACAGAAGATCCGTCTGGCAGCCGATCCAAAAAACTCAAATGTAAATAAAGCTTCCTGTACCAGCCAAAAAAATAAAAATGTCTAGTTGCTAAGTCGACAAGGGGTGGATTGTAGTGGTTGATACATTTTGTTAACTTGGCTGGATGCCTGGTGGTCGATACATTTTATCAATTTGGCTGCATTGCCTGTTTCACACTGTGAGCCATGAGGGCCCCACCCCAGAATAACTCAGTTTGGATTTTATCTCCTGGCTTCCTGAAGACTACTCCGCCTCTAGATTGGACCCTTCAGCTTTCCTTAGCAGGTTCTTCTGCCTTCTGTTGCAGACACAACAGCTGACTGCTGACCATTAGAGACTGTTAGGGATGGGTAGAAACCAGTAAAGACCAGTAGAAACCAGTAGGGATGGAACACTGAAGTGAGTATAAAAGCCTTGGGAATGAATCCTTCAGTTGGCAGTGTGCAGACACTCTTAGCACACTTCCCCATCTGAGTCTGAGACTGGCACATCTTGTGTTGTTGGTTCCTTGTATTATATCTGTTCCTCTAGTAAAACCATAACTAGAACACCCTGTTAGATTTTACCATGAACTCTACAAAGTATTTGGCATTTAAAGATGTCTTAACCTATTGGTTTAGAGATCGCCCAAATGTGAATGGTTCCAGTTTGGGAAAGTAATAACCACCTTGTGCCTGAGTAACTATAAAATGAATACAGAAGAAATGGAGAGTGTATGTATTAGTACTGGACTTGGTTAATGGTTGTCATTACTGGCAATACTTCCCATATCTTGCTTCTGTGACACCATGTTTTCTTAACTGTCCTCCTAGCTGTTCACTGTGTCTATTAGATTCTCAAGTTTAAACTCTTCTTCTTCTGTTTCCAGTAGGTATTTGCATTGGATTCATCATACTATAGCAAATGTGCACTTGCTTGTCTCCCCTACCCAGCTTATCTTTGAAAAGTGTCAAAGCCTTTTTCATTTTTAACTCAACCCTTAATGAAATGCTTTACACATAGACTACATAGTATTAACACTTATTATACTGAAAGTTATGGAGATTTTTAAAATATAAATTTCTGGAATTACATCTTCAAATTTCTAGTTCATAGGTCAGTGAGCTATATTTTGAAGAACACTGAAAAATACCTTAAATGTCAGAATCATGTGTAAGGTACTGCTGTAATTAATAGCTTATTAGTATAAGATGCTCTTTGGAGTGTTACTCTGCTGAATACATCGTGCTAATTATAAACTATTTAAGAAAGCTTTGTCATAACTCCTTAATAGGTGACAAAAACCCACTCTGTACTTTCTATTAATTAGGCTCATTACTGAGTAAAATTAGCTCATGCGTCAGATGTGGTGTTGCATGCCCATTCTCCTAGCACTCAGGAGGCTGAGGCAGGATTGTTGTGAATACAAGGCCAGCCTGAGCTCCATTGTGAGGCATTCTCTTAAAAACAAAACCAGGGGCTGGGGAGATAGCTCTGAGGCACGAGTGCGTGCCTGGCAAGTGCAAGGTTGTGAGTTTGAACCCTGGTCCCACAAAAGAACAAAAAAGAGACAAAAACCAACTAATGTTCTCAAAAAGTATTTTATTAGAAATAATTTCATACTAAAATTTTGCTTTATAGTTAATTCCCTTCACCCACTCAAAAAAGAAGTTAATATTCCTTCTTTTCAATTTTGTGACTATACATTACCTCCACAGCATTAATATTAGGTAGAATTTATGATGCAGGGCACTGAAAGCTCTTTATATTTTTTTGAGACAGGATCTCACTATGTCATTCAGATTGGTCTTGAACTTACTATGTAGCCCAGGCTGGCCTTGAACTCTTGGAGATAGTCCTGACTCAGCTGCCCAAGTGCTTAGATTACAGGTATACACCAACATACCTTACCTACTCTTTATACTTATATTTCAGGCTTCTCATTTTCCAGGGGGAAAGTTAACAGAAATTTATCTTGATAGCTGAGATGTAAAGTACTTCATAAAAAGCTCTAAATGAGCATAAAGCAGGAAAAGGGACACCATATTATATCTTAATGGACTGGTGGGCAAATTTACCAGGTTCTGTGAAACCTGGACATAGTGACTGATGACATGGTATATCCACCTTCTATGTGGATATGGGCGACAACCTAGGGCACGTAGGGCATACTTCAAGGCAAACAGCTCAACTACCTTTATTTACTCTTAGGAAATAAAATAAAAATGCTCTCACTTGGGGGTGGAAGTATTTTCAGTTAAATCTCTGAAAGACATCAAACAGAAACTTGAAATGTCTAAAATGATGTATACCTACTACTTCCAACTACTCTAGCAAAGTTCATGGGTATTGCAGGGATCAGATACTTTCGCATCTTGCAGATTCTGTTGATTCTGTTTGTTAGAGCAGTATAAAAGACACTTACAGCACAAAAAGCACCACTAGCAAAGAACTTTTTAACACTGTTTCTCTCATGCAGTGTGGTGTGTAGTTACTGGAAAATATTGACAGGTTTAGCATACAGTTTCAAATGCTTTGGGCAAATGTAAATAGATGATATAACTGGACGTAATTTACAAACTTGTAATGAGTAACTGAGACAGGAGAATGAATGAGTTAAGTAAAAACTGACAAGTCAGCATTTGAATCTCAATTGTTCTGCTGTTTGACTATACATTATGTACATTAATAATTCTCTTTAGGTAATAAAAATGCTTCCATGCAAAAGAACATATTAAAAAAAACCCAAATATAAGTGCTAGTAAAGAGACATTAAGAAGTGTTAGGTTCTTAAATATAAACATTATATATATGTATGTATACATATATATTTATATCTAAGAACTATGCTGCAGATGAAGCTGATATGTTCTGATCTTCACACTTAGGTAAACCACCTAAGTAGAAGACTTTTTGTAAGTGAAAATTACTCATATATTTTTGAGGGGCTACAGAGTGAACCCAAGGCCTGGTACATGTTAGGCAAATATTTTACTACTGAGCTACACCCCCCAGCCAAAAACTTACATTTAATCAAACAAATCTTTTGGCATTTGAATTGCATGCGCTTGTGCATGCACATACAGAGGACAAGTCCTTCTGCATTTTTTGAGTGGCATGACAATTACATTATCATTTGTTTTCAGATACATTCCCTGGGTCTGTGGTAGTAGTGGGTTCTCCCAGGTTCAGAGTGAACGCACCTGGCCAGAATGCTGACTCTGAGCTCCAGAAAGACTCAAAACTTCCCAGATGAATAACATTGCAAATCAAAGAATCTGCCAATTTAATTATGTGGAGTCATATTGCTTTTGTCAAATGGAAAAAAATTCAACCTATGCCAAATAGATTTAAAAAGTGAATTCTCTTTAAAAATTGTTAGAAGCATATTCTATAACTTTATATGAAATAAAGTAATTGGTTTATAATAAAATATTCAAAATTTCAAAGATGTGAAAAACAAAAAATGAACTGAAAATAAAGTTGATATAAATCTAGGTCCCTGAAATAATGAAAAGTAGTCACTTATAAAAAAGAAGGGTAAAACTCAATTTATATTCTAATACACCCAAAAACCTGGTTTTGCAGACAGTAGGTACTGACTTAGGAATTCTACACTGCCATTTGATACCTTTCATCAACACTAAATCAAGTCTGAGGCAAGACACTGAAAGGACAACACTCAAATGGAAAGATAAGAACTTCCTTAATAGGCAATCTCTAGGCATCACTCAAAAGTTTAGTTATTTGATGGGCTGGGAAGCAGTGTCCATTGAGTTTTCCTTTCTGACCTGAAGAGACTCACTGCTGATGGATAATAATTCTCGGAGTTCCTTATTTTCAAGCTGCAAACAAACAAACAAAAACCAGAATGTATACTTTATTTCCGTTTTTTACTGTCAAACTGTCAGACCACATTGGTTTTGGACCAGGAATAGAAAACAGTTTTTTGGGGCATTGGGGTGGGCGTTGACCCAGGGCCTCATGTAATTGAGGCTGGCTGTGAACTTACTATATAGCGTAGACTGGCCACAAACTTGCATCTATCTTCTAGCCTCAGCCTCCCAAGTGTTGGGTTTACACACATGTACCAGTGTGCACAAACAGAAAACAGAAAACAGATTTTTAATTTAAAAGTTTCAAGAAAATAAAGCACTAACTAGTTGAGAATTTCCTAGATGTCTTTCTTCTTTCCTTTTTTTTTTGCAGGACCGGGGTTCAAACTCACGACCTTGCACTAGCCAGGCAGGCACTTGTGCCACAAAGCTATCGCCTGGCTTCTTCTTGCCTTCTTTATCATTTACTCAGTAATTTTTATATATCACATTTCCCCCCAAATAAGACCCAAACAGAAAATAAACCCTATCATGATTTTTCAGGATGTTCATAATAAAAGCCCTACCTCCAAAATAGCCTGTTAAGATCCTCCTGGAGGGGCATGATGGTGCACACCTATAATCTCAGCACTTGAGAGGCTCAGGCAGGAAGACTGCTGTGAGTTCAAGGCCAGTCTGCACAACATAGTGAGACCCTGTCTCAAATACCTCTCCCACAAAAAAGTCTGTCAGCCAGACAGATGCAATTTAGTATGTCAGCTGTAACACATGACAGCTATATTGAACCATAAACTGATATTAATATATAATTAAATAGAAATACTGACGTTAATGCTTAAAGGATAATCAAACTGTAAATACTTGTAAATACCCAAGTTGGGTGTCTCTGGACCTATGTAAACAGATGAACTTGAAACTTATTTCCAAATGACCAGTCATAATACAGACACAATATATGAATGACATGTACACTGGGTAAGGAATGGACATGGTTATGTTGATCTTTGTAACTGAACACATTGGATGTTGTAGCAATGCACTGCAAGCAGGTCTCATGCACAAGAAGTGCTCATTTCAGGACAGCTCTGTTGCTGAACATGACATTTGTGTCAATGATTCTATAGGAAATGGAGTCACCAGAAATTGGGGCTGTAATTTGGCATTTGGAGAGTTAGGACAAATGTTCCACAAAGAAAGATGTGGCAATATGTGGATAAATGTTAATTTTTGTATACATTTTTTTTTTTTTTGGTCTTTTTGAGACAAGGTCTCACTATGCAGTTCAGGCTGGCCTTGAGCTCACTTTTGTAGCCCAGGCTGGTCTCGAACTCCCACTGATCCTCCTGCCTCAGCCTCCAAAGTGCTGGGATTACAGGCGTGAGCCACCCTTCCTGGCTTAAATGTAGATTTTTCTACATGGATAAAATAAAAAGATTGTACATGAACACATGTAGATTGTTATGCCAAAAAAAAAAATTCCCTAAAAATAAGCCCTATTACATCTTTTAGAACAAAAATTAATGTAAGATCCAATATTTTAGAGTAACTATGGTACCAAGTGTTTGGACTACAAAGGAAAAACACAAAACCTGGCTATTCTCGCTAGCATGGAGGTACACCCTCACGCTGTAGGGTGACTATTCTTTTCCTATTTTCAGCTGGTCTAAACTCACACTCTATACAGCCTGTTTCTTTTCCTGCCTTTAAAAAAACTTAGCTACCAGTAAAAAAAAAAAAAAAAAAAAAAAAAAAAAAAAAAAAAAAAAAAAAAAAAAAAACAAGTCCTTAATCACTTAAGCAACTTAGTGTTTGTCATTAGAATCTTGCAAATTTTACTAGTATTTCTTTTATTTTACAAATTCCTAATCTTTTCCTCTTGGCTAATAATGCCTTTTCCTAGGTGCCCTACAGTTTTACAGAGCGGATAAAATGAGAAGAGCCAAGCATGTTGGTGAATGCTTGTTATCCCAGCACTTGGGAGTTGAGGCAGGAGGACTGCCCCACATTTGAGGCCAGCCTAGGCTACATAGCAAGACCCTGCGTTAAACTTCATCCTAATCCCCTAAAAGGGGAAAAGGGAAACTACTTACTGAGCTAAGTAGAAAGGGCTGTGTTACATGTTTTAGCTTACAACAATGCAGGGCATTATGACCTACATCCAAAGTTAAAATGGTGTATGGTGGCTCGCTAAAATCCAAAAACTTGTCCACTTCCAGAAAAAGGGAATGAGGGTGTAGTTCAGTAGTAGAGCACTTGTCTACCATGTATAAGACCTGGCATTCAATTCCTAGTAACTCAAAAAAAAAAATAGCCAACTTGGAAGTTGTGTTCCTCAGTTCCTGAATCTAACACCTTATGTTTTTTCTACTTCTTATTTTTTTTTTTAATTTTATTTATTTGTTTGCTTGTTGTGTTTGTTTGTTTCTTTATTTATTTATTTTATGGCTGGCTCAGTCTGCCCTGGTGGTGGGGCTGGTGCAGCATGTGGTGCCGGGGATCGAACCGCATTCCCTGCAGTTGCCTGAGCTTTCCTAAGCAGGCGCTTTAGACCACTGAACCATCTCGCCGGCCCTCTACTTCTTATTAAGTCGAAGTTATCCCACATAAATCTCAGATAAGATTGCTCTATCTGATGGATTTTTGCCTGTATGGAACTCTGCGAGGGTCATTATGGCAGGTGATCCAACACGGTTTTGGGTCTCAAAACAGTATTATGTCACTCCTAGGCCAACTTCCAAGTTCTTCTAGTCCCCTAATAAGACTCTTTATCTTCTTTCTGTGCATATACCAATGACCCTCAAATCCTCTCCTGACATGATGCATCGCCTGCCCATGTAAATTCTGCCTCTAGTCCAACCCCATAAAAACCCCTACTCCCAGCTCCCTCCTCTGAGGGTGCCTTGCTCTCTTTAAGCAGCCATCCATGATGAGCGATAAAAGGCCTCTTTTTCTCTCCTGTCTTTCATTTGCACCAAAGAAAAAACCTTACACCATCAACTCTTCATTCCTACTGCAACCAGCCACCCCCTTTGATTTCCAGGTGGGATAGTTTGTATCCACCTTTATTCTTCACGGGAAATTCTTATAAACCACAGCATTTCCAGCTTCACTGAACAGTAAAGCGCCCATGGTCAACCTATTTACCATGTAAAGTACTTCCCATAATATAAATAGTAGTCTTGTTTGTTTCATTAAACTTTGGACAGGGCCCTCATCTTTTTCTCTCTTTTTTCCCTTGGTATTTCTGTCTGTGCTAGCATCTGTAACAAGCATTTAAATTATCTTCTAAAATGTTTCCTCTTCACTAAACCAATTTTTTGAGAGGGAAGGCTTTTTCCCCCACAAGATCTCACTACATCGTCCAAGATGCCCTGAACTCCTGAATTGTAGGCTGGGCTCAAACTCATGATCCATGTGCCTCATTCATTTGAAACCATGAGCACACAAAAGTCACTGATGTACTGCAGTGATAGGGGATGATAACATGCCATCTAAGAAATTTTGAGAATCTGTGAACCTAAAATAGCAATATTCTTACCTCTAATTGGGCTAGTTTTTCCTGAATCTTACAAAACTGGTCATCATCCATCTGAACTGCTTTTCTCATCACTTCTCCCATTTCACAGATTCTGTCAATTTGACTTTCAATTTCCTTTGGGAAAAAAAAGGGTGAAAAAAATAATCAGCTAAAGATATGAAATGTGTAATGTGTAGTATAATTCTTCAAAGTTAATTTTTGTGTATGTTTGTGTGGTAATTCGTGTGTGTGTGTGTGTGTGTGTGTGTTACTATGGATTGAACTCGGCCTTGTGCATGCTAGGCAAACATTCTACCACTGAACTACATTAGTTTGGTGATGTTTTGTGTGTGTGTGTGTGTGTGTGTGTGTGTGTGTGAGACAGTGTTTTGCTATGCACTTCAGGCTGGCCTAGAACTTATTATGTAGTTCAGACTGCTCTTGAATTTGTGGCGATCCTCCTGCCTCAGCCTCCTGAGTGCTGTTATTATAGATATGCACCACATGCCTGGCTCTTCTCAAAGTTAATTTTAAAAACCTATTACCTTGAGGGGCTGGAGAGATAGCTCAGTAGAATAAGCACTTGCCTGGCAAGCTCAGGGTCCTGAGTTCAATCCCCAGTACTGGGGAAAAGAAAAAAATCCTAAAAACCTATTACCTTAAAAACAGAAAATTGTTAGTAGGGAAAAAAGTTCATTAAATCTCAGGTATATAGTTACTCTATCAAACACTATCATCTTGAGCTATAATAAGTGAGCTTGTGATAATTTTATTTCTATTTTTTTTTTTTGTGGAACTAGGGATTGCACTCAGGTCCTTGTGCTTGCCAGGCAAGCGCTTATTCTACTGAGCTATCTCCCCAGCCCCCATAATTTTCATTTTTGAAAGATCAACTGTAGCTGGGTAGTTGTATATGTCCATCTTAGGCTTCTGGGAGGCTAAGGCACAAATTCAAGCTCAGCCTGGGTAATTTAGCAATTTAGAGACCCTGGGATTAGAGGTATGTAGCATTGCACCTGGATGGACAATATCTTTTAAGATTTTTAAAATTTAATTTTGCATACTTTTATTGGCATTAAGCTTAGCATAGCACAAGAGGCTTTATCTTTGGATTAATCTCTTAGAAATTATTGTTAAATGACTCAAACTATTGTCTTCAAGTGTTCTCTGTACTACAGAAAATATTTTTCTTTTTCATTTTTTTAAACTGTATGTATGTATGTATGTATGTATGTATGTATGTTACAGCCGGCTCAGCCTGCCCTGGGGGTGAGGTTGGCGTAGCATGTGGTGCCAGGCATCGAACTGCAGTCCCTACGGTTGCTTTAGACTGCTGAGCTATTCACTGGCCCAGATTTTTCTTTTTCAGATGAGTGAGTCAAATACTTAAAAACATCCCTATTCTTTAAAACTTTCAAGTAAAATGTGTTCAAAAGAACCTGATTATTCCTCACCTTATTTCACTGTTGAAAATAATGTCTCTGGGGTTGGTGAGATAGCTCAGCATTCTAACTGCTAGCCTGGCAATGCAAGGACCTGGGCTAGAGCCCTGGTAACTCATGCTGTGCCAGCCTTGCCCTTGGAGCACCATGCGGACACTAAAACCAGGTGTGGTGGCCCATGCCTATAATCTGAGTCCTGAGGAGGCTGAAACAAGAGGATCACTGTAAGTCCAAGCTGAGTAGCAAGACCTTTTACCAAATAAATAATAAGAAAATAATCCTACTTTACTAACCCAGAATTAAGTAATATAGTATATAGAAATGAACAATATAAAGTGCTCAGCACAAAGAATGACAGCGTCTCTTAAATTAAGTCATAAGCAACCAGTATGTAGAAACTATGGTGGTGTTTCCTGTTCTTTTTTTTTCCCAGACAGGATTTTTTTTTTTTTTTTTAATAGTATTTTGCTGAATTGCCCAGATTGGGCTTGAATTTGTGATTCTCCTGCTTCAGCCTTCTAAGAAGCCGATATTACTAATGTGTGCTAGATTGTCTGGCTTAAGATTTTTCTCTGAATAGTTAAATAGTGCCTTTTAATTTAATTTAATTTTATTTTGCGATGCTGGAGATTGAACTCAGGAGCCATCTCCGGGCCCCAATATTCATTTTTTAATTTTTTTTTGTTTGTTTTTTAACTCGTAGTGATTCTCCTGTTTTCAGCTTCCTAAGTGCTGGGATTGCAGGAGCTTTTGCCATCATGCCCAATCTCAATCACTGTTTCAGTGCACCCGACAGGCAGGGCTGGCATGGCATCCAGGGATGAATCCTGGCTACTGCACTCTGTCTGAGCAGGTGCTTTAGTCCCTGAGCTATTAACCCATTAAAGTTGTTTTGATTGATTGATAAGGTCTCATTATGCAGTCCAGGCTGGCCTTGGACTTGGGATGATCCTGAGTGTTGGAATGACAGGCATGTGCCTTCATGTCCAGCTAGTATTTGTACTTTAAAATAGTATAATCTGACCAGCCAGATAGCTCAGCAGACTAAAGCAACTGCTTAGGCAGGTGCAGGGACTGGGGCTTTACCACTGGTGTGCCCCGCCTGCCTTGCCCCCCAGGGCACGCAGAGATAGCGACTGAGACCGTGAGACCCTGTACCAAATACATAAAAAATAAGTAAATAAAAATAAGTAAATAAAGTAGTATAATCAGTTTACTGACCACCTACTCTGTGACAGGTAGTATGTTAGGGATAAAATGCCAATTCATGCTCCTTACAATCAACAAATGTACAGCTAAGCAAAATATATAACAACCAAGTGCTTATCACACTAACGAGCATTATAGCATTGTACTAAAACAGTGGAAGAGCTAAAGATTAATCACCCCTTGAAAAGATATCTTGATGAGGGAGGGAAAAACCACAGAGCGATTTGAAAGGACATGAGTAGCCCTTCACCTCTTCTTTTTATTTATATATTTACAAAGGTACAATGAAATAAACAATAGAAAATAAGCTCACTTTTCTCCAAAAACAAGTACAAAAACAAAATAATCTCAGAATTTCAACTCAGCTCATTTGGAATTTATTCATCAGAGGTTCTTACTGCACAGTGAGACTGGTGAGCTTCCAATACTGGTTCAGCATCCACTGCTTTTTTAGCAACCATCAACTGTAACATCTGTTTCCGGTATTTGCTCATGATGAGTTCCAAAGCATCCTGGTGCTCCTCCAAGGAAACCCACAGCTCTAACAGAAACATAAAATACTTTCACAGTGATCTGATAGATCTCAAAGCCAAAGTCTTTAACAGCCAGAATTTTATAATATTCCATGAGACCCTATGAGTCTAAAAGTGTTAGATTCATAAGGGTTAAAGTATTCTAAACCAACCCTTGTCTGGTGGGACATGCCTATACGCCTAGCACCCAGGAGACTGAGGGAGGGATTACTCTTAGTCTGAGCCTAGTCTACATAGTGAGATACTGTCTAATGCCAAACCAAACCAAATAGTTAAAGCCTACATAAAAAACAACTTTCTAGACTGAGGCAGCATAGTCTAGTAGAAATGATATAGGATGTATAACCAGCACCAGGCAGTGCTGTCTACTGAGCTATATCCCTGATAGAATGTATAATCAAAAGATATGAATTTGAATTCATTTATGTGACTTGATTAACACAAATAAGCAAATCATTAAGCCTCTCTGAGACTGCTTCTTTTTCTGCAGCCATCACCTCCGTCTGGGCGCTTCCCTTGCAGTTGGCATGGCCCCAACTCCTGCCATCTGGTTGCCCACTGTCCTGAGCTTTGGAAGACAACTCTGAGCTCACTGCAGCTCCTGGCCCCCCATTATGGCCTGAGGAGTGAACTGACTGCAGGCTGAAGAAGTGAGGAGAGCTAATTTGTATCCTCCAGCAACAGCAGCAGTATCTGCCTAGGCAGCACCAAGACTTCTGCCCTCTGAGACTATTTCTTAAATCCGCTGTATTAATATTTGCCTTGTCTATCTCAAAATAAAGATATGAAAATATAATGGAGGAGCCAGGGAGATAGCTCCATGGCACAAGTGCCTGCCTGGCAAGTGCAAGGTCTGGAGTTTGAACCCTGGTCCCCCCACCTCCCTCCCAAAAAATAAAATAAAATAAATATATATATATTATTATATATAATAATATAAGAATAGATGTGAAACTCTACTAAAATCTGGTTTAATAATATACTCATTGAGCCAGACGTGGTGGCACACACCTGTAATCCCAGCACTTGGGAGGCTGAGGCAGGAGGACTGATGTGAGTTTAAGACCAGCCTGGGCTACAAAAGTGAGTTCAAGTCCAGCCTGAACTGCATAGAAGACTCTGTCTCAAAAAGACAATAAAATAAAATGCTCATCAAGCCTTGATGTGCCAATGTGCTCCTTAAGAATACATACTATAACGCAAGAATAAAAGTTTGCAAGTCTGCTCTTCCACCCTGCACAGACATATACAACTTTCAATCTTCAGTTTGTATTCTAATTAATATTTAAATATTAAACTTTAAGCCTTTGAGACTATGAATTGTTTTTTTTCTTTGAGATAGGGTCTCACTAAGTAGCCCACAGTGGACTTGACACAGCAATCCCTCTGCCTCAGCCTTCCAAGTGCGAGGATTACAAGTATGAACTACCGTGCCTGGCCTGAATTCTTTTTAGTATAAGCCTGCATCTAGTATCCCTAAAACAGCCATAATTAAATAATAATAATAATAATAATAATAATAATAATAATAATTCAACTATATTAAGCACTTACTTGATAAGCTGCATATATGCCACAAAATCAGATGGCTGTAAAAAGGGTAACTGGATAAACTGCTATGCAAAAACTCCTCTATCAAGAGCATTGGCCTGGAAAGAGGTATAGATGGCATTTTTTTTTTTTTGCGGAGCTGGGGATTGAATCTAGGCCCTTGCGCTTGCCAGGCAAGCACTTATTCTACTGAGCTATGTCGCCAGCCCCTTAGACGGCACTTCTGTGAGTGTTGAGACAGTTTTGCAAGAACTTTCAAGCTATTACCGGAGATGAAAAAAATCAAACACACAAAAGACCTGACTAACCTCTGTTTTCCTGCTGCAAGTCTCTTATTTGTGTGTTCTCTTGGGACAGCAGAATGTGAGGTTTATATTTGGCCATCTCCTTCACGTCGGATGCATCTTGATGCTGGACAAATAGCACAGACTAAGCACATTGTAAACAGAACAGCAACAAACGCAACTGAAGAGGCAGGAGTCAGAACACAGGGGCAGGATTCTCAGCCGGTTCCTGCAGAAAGTTCTCATCATCGCCCCCTTTCCCCATACACGGAACAAACCCCAGGCTGAGATCCTATTCGGCCTCCTTCTCTCCCTTCAAATACATACAACCCCCTACCCTCTGCCTGACCTGGTCCGGAAGCGCTGTCCCCGCCTCCCGCATGGCTGCCACCCGTCGGTGCAGAGCCGCAGACTGATCCACCAGCGACTCGGCGGCCGCATCGTGCTCCCGCAGCCTCTCCAACAGTGTCTTGGCGTCTGTCAGGATCTTCTCGATGGTACAGCTCATAGCAGTAGAAGGATCACAGCATCTATTCTGGTTGTCTATACGATTACTTCAGACGTTCCCAGGGCTTGGCTCAGCGATATATGCGTCACTTCCGGTACGTTTAATAGGCACCATACCTCATGGTATGCGCATGCGCAGTGGTAGTTTAGCGCTGGAGTTGCCCTGTTTTTACCTTCCGTTTTCCTAAGGCGTAGCCTGAGACTTGCTCTGGCCATGCCCACAATTCCCTTTTTCTTTTGGTTAAACTATTGTATCTGATCCGCCTGAAGTTCTCCTTTCTTTGCGGTTTTGGTTGGTGTGGCTTTTGTTTTTGTGTTTCTGGGCATTGGAAAATTCAAGGCCTCTTGATACTAGTAGAGTGCTCTAACAGAGCTAAGTCCTCCTTCCAAAGCCTTTTGATTTCATAGTTTTTGCTTTTTTTTTTTTTTTTTTTTGTCTTTTCATCTTTTCCTCTCCTGTCCTGAGCTCCACATAATTACTGTTTATCTTATGAGTGTCACTAAGTATCTTTTGATAGTATTTATCTTTTTTGGGGGGGAAACATTTTATTTTACTTTTTAGATTTTATTAATTTTAATGAGAAATAACAATGACAGTTTGAAAACAGGTTAGCAGAACAGTTGCAATAATTAATACATTGCCTATTTGTACTCTTGCTTGTTACTGTTTTCCTATCTTTGTTTCTGCTATTTTTACTCTTTAAAATAAAATTTAATAATAATTAATACATTGCATATGGTCTTCATAGTACTTTTCAGAGTACAATATGAAGACATATCTTTTTTATTACTTTTAATTAGAAATAACAATATGACAGTTTCTAAATGTA
>PVKN010019437.1:0-16362 GCA_004027915.1 Capromys pilorides | reverse complement strand
TAACAAACCAACAAGTCTACTACCACCTAGCAAATACATCCTGAAGCCAGTAAAGCCCATCTAATTCACATCCCTTGGGCTTTGTCACACTCCTAGGAATAATAAAGCTAACAGCCACCTTGCTTTGCGGGACCCAGGTGGTCACTTTCTCCTCTTATAAGTCAACACAGTCTGTACATCTACCATTTCTTCCCAGCCCCCCTCTCTCAATGCCACAATTAAGCTTGTGCTTTTTGGGTACTTCCTACACTGGGCATTGATAAAAATACCTTGTGCTCCAGGGGCTTACAAAGCTGAGAGGCTGACCTCTCTTTTCCAGTCTACACAAAGCCTGCATTAGCATGCAGCAGTAAAGAGCATCCCTTACACGCCAGTTCCAATGCTTCTTCAAGAGCCTCAAAGGCAGAAGGGCCCATGTCTGTAAGGTGAGGCCTGCGCTGGGCCCAGCTACCAATACTTCACTGCTGATATCACAAATACTGACTGAGTACCCAGCAGAGCCGTGGTAGCTGCTGGGGACACATCAGCAAGCCGGGATCACAAGCTCCTGTCTTCCAGGAGTTCACTTTTTTTTTTTTTCATTTACGTATTTGGTACTAGGTCTCACTACACAGCTTGGACTCATAATGATCCTATTTTCAGCCTCCCCAGCGCTGGGATTACAGGCATAATCTACTATGTCAGCTGATGGGCTCAGCCTGCTCTGGGGACATGGCTGGCAAGGCATGTGGTGCTGGAGATTAAACCATGGTCCCTGTGCTTGCCTAAGTCTGCCTAAGCAGGCACTTTAGTTCACTGAGTTATCTCACTGGCCCCTTCTTACTATTTTTTATTCTCATTAAAAAAAAAAAAAAAAAGTTGGGCCAGCAAGATAGCTCAGCAGTCTAAAGCACCTGCTTAGGCAAGCTTAGGCAACAGCAGGGACCCTGGTTCGATCCCCAGCACCACATGCTGCGCCAGTCCCACCCCCAGGGCAGGTGGAGCTGGCCATAACATAAATGAATAAATTTTTGGGCCGGGGAGATAGCTCAGGGGCACAAGTGCCTGCCTAGCAAGTGCAAGGTCCTGAGTTCAATCCCTGGTTCCACAATAAATAAATAAAGGTGTTTTTAAAAATGTAAAAATAAGAAATGAAAGTAAGTATTTACTCTTTAACTCCTTAGAACTCATTCTTCAGTTGTGGGGGGCACAATCTCAGTGTGTTCTGGCACCTAGCCAGAGTTACATTTTTTCCCCTATATCAGGATGACAGGGGAAGAGCCAGAGGATACATACCCCAGCCCTAGCAAAGCAAAAGAAACCGAGGCGTCAACATGGGTGTGTGTCTCTACACACATGGACCTAGGAAGGATGTGGATGGTCCAAACAGGGGTCATACCAATGAAGCCCAGATGGTGCATCTAGAGCCCACACTCCTGCTCCCCACTCTCATTTCAGGGAAAGTGAACTGAGGCCAAAAGAGACACAGGAGTTAGAGCCAGGACCAAAACCCAGGTAGGCCATCACCATTGGTCATTCCTTCCATAAAGCCAAGGTTACAGGGGTTTCTGGAACAAAACTACCTGGTTTTAATCCTGCCTCTGCCACTTACCAGATTTGTGGCCTGGGGCAAAAGACCACCTTTCTGTGCCTCAGTTTCCTCAGCTATAAAACAGGAACGACTATAGTTATCTATTTCCCGGGGCCTGTTACGAAAATTAAGTACACAAATGTAAAGGAATACGGTGCCTGGGTCACAGCATGCCTTGCTAAGGTGATGTTGTTATGTTCCGACACTCACTCGCGCCCAGGTTGGCGCCAAGTTCCCTGTCTGCAAGAGGACGCCCCACCCCCCACCCCCGCGCAGGTCCTCGGCGCGCTTCAGCCCCAGCTGTCGGGCCGGCAGCGCGCACGCGCGGGCCTCGAGTGGCCGAACTAGCCCTGGATCCCAGGCGCACCTCCGGCCTCGGGAAAGGAAGGGCGGCGGTCACACTCAGCCGGAGAAGGAGCTGCGCCAGCACCCGACAGTCCCCCCGGGCTCCCAGCCCCAACCCGGAGAGCGGGTCGGTTCCTCACACTCTGCAGCAGGTTCCTCCTCTGCGCCGCCATCTTGGAGAGACCCCCACGGTGCGCCCGCGTCCCAACGGAGCAGCAAGAAGGGCGGAACGAGCGGCCAAAGCAGCTGGGCGGACTGCGCTGTGGGACGCATGCGCACAGCACCCCCGTTGGGCCGAGCCGGCGTCTGGCCGGCAGGAGGTGTGCGCACGCGCTGTCTGCCACTTGTCTCTCCAGTGTCCGGAAGGACCCGAAATGTTGGGCTCTTACGATCCTCACCGGGTTGCTCCTCGCCCCTTGCCCACATCCCCCACCCTTTTGGTACTGAGGATGGAATCTAGGACCTTTCCACTGAGCTAGACCCCCAGCCTTTTTATTTTAATTTTTGACACTGTCTTGCTAAATTTCTTAAATTGTCCAGGCTATGCTTGAATTTGTGATCCTTCTGACTCAGCTTTTCAGAATGCTATGGTTACAAGCATGTGTCACCATAAGTGGCCTACTGGCCTGTCTTTAGGTGTGCACTTTCTTTAGGATGCCTTTCAGATAGGGTCCCTAAGGCCCCTGATTACTGTTGTTTATCAGCACAATGGGAGCAGGGGAGAGTACCTTATTCATTCACTCAACAGATGTTCATTGGATGTTTGCCCCTGACCCTGAAATGATGGAACAGTTGAGCAAACCAGGTCTGCAAAAGCTAACGTTTGAGGGGCTGGGGATGTAGCTCAGCAGTCTAAGTGCCTGCCTGACAAGTGCCAGGACCAGGGTTGGATTCCTGGCGTGCATATGCCATCCTGTTGATGCAGGAAGGAAAAACTGATCTGGGGTGGATGACCTCCAATAGGGAAAACCGATCTCCAACCTGAAAAGTACCTGGGAAGAGTTCGTGTTCTCTAAAACCGAAGAATGAATTTTAGGAACAAACGGAGGTAATGAGCAGAACATATTTATTAGGGGAAAGAAAGCTCCTATCTGAGAGAGGGACAGGAGGGGGGTCCTGAGTGGGTGTCCCTGGGAAGCTGTCTCTTCCAGGGACATTTATAGAGGAGAAGTGGGAACTCGCTTAGGTGGGTGTGAGGTGGGACAAAGACTATGATCAACCAATGAGATTACAAGCACCATTGCTCACGTAAAATTGATTAAAATCTGGATCCAATGGGAAGGCAAGTCACGTAGCAAGCGGGCAAGAACACCACATATCGAGCGTGGGCTCATGACTCTTTCCAGGCTCTTTCAAGGTGATTGATACTTATTTAGCGTATCAATCCCTGATGCCCACCCTTAAGGAAGTATGTAGTTGTTTTGGTTTACTCTTGTCTTTAATCCTGGCCCACGGTGGAGGAGTGTCTGTCTCTAGTTGCAAAGTCACTTTGTCTTCCATGTCATCCTTGAGGGCCTGGCCCTGCCTGACTGCCTATAATATTTGTATCTAATTCAGCTGCCTACAACACTGTGGGCCACCGAAACTGGGTGTGGTGACACATGCTTGTAATCTCAGCACTGAGGGGGCTGAGACAGGAAGATCTCTAGGAGTCTGAGCTGCATGACATGACCTACTGACTGGACTTGGACAAAATGGCTGGAATCCAAGCAGTCACCTTGGGCCATGTGAAGCTATGTTCATAAGATAGCGAGTGGTCCTATCATAAGATAAGAATGGCTGGGGGAGGAGAGGTGGAGACATTGAGAAAAGACAGTTGGTGTTCTTGGAAGAGAAAACAAAGACAGGAACTTGGGATAGAGGGAGGAACTTTTAGGTTAGAAGGAACTGAAGCCTGAGCAAATACTGACAGGAAGGCTAATGGCAAGAGCTAGTGATTTGGAAGGGGGATGGGAGGACAGTCTCGAGTGCACATCTTGCTATCATATGAACGTAGCTTCACATGACCCAAGGTGACTGCTTAGATTCCAGTCAATTTGTCCAAGTCTAGTCAGTAGGGAAGAAAGTAGGAAGGTGGCACCTCTCATGCTTCCTCGTTTTTTAACTAAACAAACATTTATTTGCAAGCACTGTCTCTTTCAAGGAGACCTCCACAGGTCCCATGTGATGCCTCTACTGACATTTCATTGACCATAACTGGGTCCCCTAACCACGTCTAGTTGGAAGGGAGGCTGGAAATGCAACCTTTAGACTGAGCTTCAGAGCACCCAACTATAAGCAGGTTTGCCACTAATAAAGTGAATCAGGAAGCTGCAAGCAATTTCTATCCTGAAGGGGGCAAAGGGACCAGGTAGTTTGTCAGGTAAGAGTCTGGAATCAGGACCAGGAGTCCATCCCACCTGCTAGCACTAAATGTGAAATTAGTTGTGGAAATCCTGACCTGGGGTGGGAGCTGGTGTTTGCTACAGTCAGATCACAGCTTTTTTTTTTTTTTTTCCAGAGCTGAAGATTGAACCCGGGGCCTTATGCATATCAGGCAAGGACTCTTGGTGAGCAATACCTCTACATCAACAATATAGTGTTTTAGGGCTGGGGATAGAGCTCAGTGGCATAAGCACCTGCTTGGTAAGCATAAAGTCCTGAGTTCAATCCCCGGTACTGCAAAAAAAAAAAAAAAATAGTGTTTTAGAAAGATGATAAATATACACGAAACAACGGCTGTATACACGGCACTGCTGGATGCTTTTGCATTCATGGGCTTATTTATTTTGCTCTGAAATCCTTGGAAGATATGTATTCTCCTTTCATAATTTAGAGAACCCAACTCAGAAAGTCACCGGCTAACAGATGTCGGGATGTGGACCCGAGTCTACTGATAGGCTTTCCCGCAACAGTAGGAGGTGAGCAGGCCCGCCCAGGCTCTCTTCCCAGCAGAGGCTCTGGTCATCACAGTTTCCCAAACAGCCTTTTCCTTTCCTGCATCTGCCTTCAAACACATTGTTCTGTTGGGCTGGAATACTTTTCTTACATTTCCAGTGACTCCCCTATGAACTTCAGACTCATTGTTCCAAGCTCTTATCTAATAAGATCCCTTCTCAGAACTGTTTCTCGATTCACATCCTGGGAAGGACACCTTTGGTTGCTGTTGATCACTTAAAACCATCCTTCTTGTGTTCAGCGAGCTTCCCAGAAGCCGGTCTCCCGTGGTTCTGCCCTGCATTTCCTCACAGGCTCCAGGAAACGGCTCACAAATATTTTCTTTCTTTTTTTCTTTTCCTGTCATTGATGTTTATTACTGAACTGGTAACTTGTCCTGGAGACCTTGATTATACACTACCTTGGTGACCACAGCAGCAACTGCCAGAGTCCTAAAGACAGAAATCAAATTTTATTCCAATAGGAAAGAGCAGGGAGGTCTAGTTGGCTGTATGGAGTGGTCTTCCATACTCCAAAGTTTGGGCAGGTAAGGAGTGTTCATGCAAGCTGAAGACTTGCTGACCTTATCTATGGTAGATTCACTGAGTGCCAGGGGACAATTTAGAACATCCATGAAAGGGCCTAGATGTAGGCAACAGTGTTCTGTGGGGGCAGTATGAACTGCAGACGACTGCGGAAGATGCTTTGCACCCAGCCAAGGGTAGATTCCGTCTGAGTCACACCTGTGGTGGCCCTGCTGCGTGCTCTCCAAACTCTCTCCTCCTGGTCCAGGGAGCCAACCGTGCTGCCCGTGCCTCCACTCAGCCAGAGATGGGGGTTGTGCATGGGGAGGGCGCAGTGCCTTCGGGGACTGTCCTGCTCCCAACCACAGACCACAGCAGGACTGAAATGTGCCCCTCGGGGATACCAGGCTCCCTCCTTAATGTTCATGTCGTCAAGCTTAAAAACATACACTGGGCCAGGGAGATAGCTCAGAGGCACAAGTGCCTGCCTGGCAAGTGCAAGGTCCTGAGTTCGATCCCCGATTCTGAAACAAAAAAAAAAATACACTGGAGCAATGAAAAATGGGACCTTTAAAACCAGGGCATTCTCAACTACAAAAACAATTCTCATACATGCTGTTTAATAGTTTAGACTCAACATGATTTTACAAATACTTTAAAAACACACTAAGCCTAACATAGCATACAGCTTCTTGTAGATTTTAATATATGCTCAGAAAGCTAAGATATAAAAAGTAGGCTTTAAATATAAAGTGTTTTAAATCTTTTTTGCTCACAAATATTTTCAGTATCAAATTAGTAAAAGAGCCAGGCAGAGATTAATGAGGAAACTGGCACACAGCAGTCCTGAGATCCTCAAGCGATTTAGTGGGGAGCTGGGGCCATAGCTTAGGCTACCAGGCTCCCCTTATCCCTCTTTCCACATTGAACCCCCTAAAATTCACAGTGGCAGGCTCTTTCTCTGAATATCCTGGAGTCTGGATTTTCTGGGGATCAAGAAGATATTGGACTCAGCAGCAAGCAAAGACCAATTTTTTTTTTTTTAATTTTTATTTATTTATTTGTTTGCTTGTTGTGTTTGTTTGTTTCTTTATTTATTTATTTTGTGGCTGGCTCAGCCTGCCCTGGTGGTGGCACTGGCGCAGCATGTGGTGCCGGGGATCAAACCGCAGTCCCTGCAGTTGCCTGAGCCTTCCTACGCAGGCGCTTTAGACCACTGAACCATCTCGCCGGCCCGTGAAGACCAATTATTAAATCAGCATCTCCTGTTTTCAGGGCGCTGAACTCCCAGGGCAGAGACAAGGAAGTCTTGGAATGACAAGCCCCTTCCCCTCTGGGGACTGTTCCCAGAAACTGAGCTGTAGAGTGGGTCCTGTTTTCCACAGAATAATAGTATGTATTGAGTGGGGTCTCAGTCAGTTCAAAACATGCATCTGCCAGAGAAACAACGACATCACCATAACCAGCCTTGATAACCATTTAACAGTCATGGTGAGTTCTAGACCCTGTCATGGGTACCTAGATCGGCCACTCACCAATATGGACGAAGATCCCTAATGCATTGTGGAACCCACACATGGCCAACACATCAGATAACCACACCATGGCTTTTCCAGACCCCAGATACTGCAGCTGTGAAGTGTGTCCTTGGCCACCTTTTGGAGGTTGAGAAGGCCCTTGGGGGGGTTGGCATTGAACATCCCCTCTTACCATAATGTCTGCAGTGTGACCCCCTACTGTCCAGCTCCTCTGAGGCACTAGATTCCATCCAATCCCTTGGTGTGGTAAATAGCTGAGGCAGCAAGCATGGCATCCAGGGTGGCCCAAGGACACTGAACAGGCATGAAAGGAAAACAGGAAATTTGCTTCCAGCTGCAATCTCAGTCACCAGTCTAGAAGGAACTGTCCCTCTACCTCTTCCTTGTACCAGTTCAAATTCTCCCTGGTTTTTATTTTATTCATTTTTTAAAATGTATTTAGTTGTTGCAGGGTCTCACTACACAGCTCCGACTCCTGGTGATCCTCCCGTTTTCAGCCTCCCCAGTGCCGGGGTTACAGGCATGTGTCACTATGCCTCAACTATGGCTGGCTTGCTGGCATAGCATGTGGTGACAGGGATCAAGCTGCAGTCCCTGTGCTTGCCTAAGCAGATGCTTTAGTCCACTGAGCTATTTCGCTGGCCCCCTCACTGCTTTTTTAATACCAAGTGGAAATAGCCTAAGCCAGGACAAGCAAGCTTCATGAGATTGCCTTCTTAGCTGCTGTCTCAGGCCTCCAGAGCAGTGCTTCCTACTCACTGCCTTGGCTTGCCCATGGGTTGTCACCTGGGTCACCTCGATTCTCTTGGTCACTGCCCTTCTTCCCTTAGATAGGCATCGAGTGATATCTCTAGGCCTCAGCTCTCAGAATGACATCTGTAGACCTACTGTCTGCCCTGAGTTCTCCAAAACACCACTGGAACCAACCCGACAAAAGTTCCTGCACATTTGGAGCAATCAGGGCAGATCTGAACCAGAGGAGCTATTGCCAAAACTAGGGCTCTGGGATCTTCCATTGGCTATTCTTTCTTTTCTTTTGTCTTTTTTTTTTTTTTTTTTTTTTTTTTTTTTTTTTTTTTTTTTTTCTTTGTGTATTTAGTATAGGGTCTCACTACACAGATCAGACTCACAGTGATCCTCCTGTTTTCAGCCTCCCAAGTGCTGGGATTACAGGCGCTCCACAACGCCCAGCTCAGTCACCTTCTCGGGTGCTTTGGGGAGTGGGTCTAGCGCTGGCACAGCATACCAGGGATCAAACCTTGGTTCCTAAGCCTGCCTATGCAGGAGCTTTAGTTCACTGAGCTATCTGGCTGGCCTAGGATCTTCCATTAGGACTGCAGTGGGCACCTCCCTTGGTAACCCCCGCTAGTTTTGGTGCAAGGACTGGTTGACCTCCCACAGCATGAGTGACCTTGACTTTGACCCCTCTGCTCAGCATACAGACACTGTGCCCTCATCACCACTATTAAGAGAAATCTTCCCTCTGGCCTAAGGTCTGCTTCAGCTCAAGGTCCTGAAGGATGCACGATGAGTGCTTCATCAGCCAGATCACCAGGACAAATGACTATGTTTTCAGAGGTCAGGCAGGCTCCACTGCTTATGGCCCTGAAGCCCAGTTCAGTGAGTCCTTGCTAAAATCAGCTCCCTGCTGAGGTTCTGGACTGGTCAGGCTTGTCTTCTCCCCCATCCTCCTGCGTGCAGATGGAGGGGCACCCATGCATGTGGGAGGGCAAGCATACATATGTGCGCATGCATGTTCTTCTTGCATACTGTCAAAATGTTTAAATTCTTTAAACATCTAGTTTATCAAACTACATATGTAATACCTTAGTCCAAACCATTGGTTTTGGCTTCCCTCAGAGCCAAAAGGCTTTTATTTCAAAGCTGCTTCACCAAGAGGGCCTGTCAAGGTGGTTTTTTGAGAACAAAAGGACGGAAGGCAAATTCTCCTAACATTTAAAGTCAAAGCTGCTGTCACCTTTGCAATGGTAGTTTCCAGCTTAGCAATATTAAGAGGCAACTACCTGTGGCCCCCATGACAGGGTCATTTCATTTAAACTAATAGTGGACAATTTGTAAATTGAAAGTGGCATCTCAGTTGGACATGGCAATGCATGCCTATAATCTTGGCTACTCAGTAGGCTGATGATGAAAGACTGCAAGTTTGAGGCCAGCCTGGGCAAGTTAACAAGACACTGTCCCGAAATAAAAAGCAGGAGTGGGTAGAGCTGTGGCTCATGCCTACCATGTGCAAGGCGCTGAGTTCAATCCCAGGACTGAGAAAAAAAATTATTTTATTTTATTTACTTTGAGACAGGGTGTCATTGTGTAATTCAGGCTGGCTTTGAACTCACTATATAGCCTGGGCTGGACTGGAACTTACAGTGATTCTCCTGCCTCAGCCTCCAAATGCTGAGATTACAGGCATGCAACACCATGCCTAAAAATGTCTTAATTTGAATTTCTCAGGCCAGCCAAATAGCTCAGCAGATTAAAGCACCTGCAAGCAGGCTCAGGGGTGGGGGTGGGGGGCTCAATCCCCAAGTGGGCTGTGCTGGCCCCGCCCCCAGGGGCACACTGAGATGGTAATGGAGACTGGACGTGGTGGTGCGTGCCTATAATCTCAGCTCTTGGGAAGCTGTAAACAGGTGGATCACTATGAGTCCCATCTAGTAGTGAGATCCTGAACACCCTGTAGACCCTTCCCTAAAATACAAAATAATAAGCCAGGCATGGTGGCGCATGCCTGTAATCCCAGCATTTGGGAGGCTGAGCCAGGAGGATTGATGTGAGTTCAAGACCAGCCTGGGCTACAAAAGTGAGCTCAAGGCCAGCCTGAACTGCATAGCAAGACCCTATCTCAAAAAGACTAAATAAATAAATAAATATAAAAATGAAATAAAATACAAAATAATAATAATAGGGCCAGGGATATAGCTCAGTGGCACAATGCCTGCCTGGCAAGCATGAGGTTGTGAGTTTGATTCCTGGTGCCAAAACAACAAAATTTAAAAACCCCAAAAAACAGTGGATAATATTTAGGGCTGGGGAGACAGCTCAGTAAAATAAGCACCTGCCTGGCAAGCGCATGCTCCTGAGTTCAATCCCTGGTACCAAAAAACAAAAAACCTTACTGAATATCAGCCCATGGATATTTCTTCCTATGTGAATTGTCTGTGCTGAAATTGTATTTCTGATATGTTAGAACTATTAGAACTATTTTCCCCAGTTCTCTCTCTCTCTCTCTCTCTCTCTCTCTCTCTCTCTCTCTCTCTCTTCCCCTTTTTTCTTTTTTTGTACTGAGGATCAAACTCAGGACTTTGGGCTTGCCAGGTAGGCACTTATGCTGCTGAACTATCTCCCTGACCCCCAACCCCAGTTTTTCATTTTATTTATTTTTATCTCATACCAAACCTTTATATTTTTACATGGCCAAGTCAATATTTTCCTCGATGGTCCCTGACTTTTGTGCTGTGCTAAGAAAAAATTTTCCTACCTTAAATTTGTATAATTGTTTAAGTAATAATCTCCATTTGGAATTCTTGTGTACTGTTAGGGACCCAACTCGATTATTTCCAAATGCAGAGCCAAGGCCTTATTAAATTCATTTATTGAATAATCTCTTCTTTCTGTTCCCTCTGCTTGGAAACACTACCTTCATGTGTTTTGCTAATCTTATGCACCGGTGTCTTTGTTTCTAAATCCCTGCCTCCTAGGGTTGTTCTGAGGATTAAGTGGAGTGACCAGCCAGAGCCTCAGCATGGGGACAGAAGCCCTGATCCAAAATATTGGCTCCAGTCCCTGCCCCCCATGCCATATGCTGGGGCTGCTTGACCCTAGGATGCTGGCAGTGGTTCTGGATACACAGATTTTTCAAATCTGTCAGGCCCCAAAAATGCTTTCCAGCCTTCGACCCCCTTGACCAAGGTGACCTTGCTCGTCAGGGCTGAGAGAAGCAGGGTAGGCAGCAGCAAACAGTGCAGGAGGCAGAGGAAGCTGACCTTGGGGCTGGGTCTAGGAGAGGAGAAGAACAGGGCAGGTGCAGGAGGAATTGAGGATAACACAGCTACCTAGCCCAGCTCACAGTGCTCACCTTCTTCCCACAATTCCCTTTTGCAAGCCACTCCCCCTTCACCAATAAATAAAACCTGAGTGTGACCTTGGGTCGCTGTCTTGGTTCCAGAAGCATTTTCATGGGTGGATCTAGGGTCCCTTGGCTTCCTGGTAATTAATTATATATATGACTTAGTGTCTTTGTTATCGCTGTGGGTTGTGCTGGGAGTGGTAGATTGGAATTAACTTGGTAGAATTCCAATAACAGGTTTTTAGGATTGTAAATTTAGACTTCTTGGGCTGAGGCGAGAACCAGGAAGGGGCTCCGACAGATCATTGCCAAGGAAGTGAGTTGGGATGTGTGTGTGTGTGTGTGTATGTGTGTTTTATTTTGTGAAAAAAATTTCTGACAAACTAATATGAGAATAACAATAGCTAATACACTTATTATCTTCAAAGTAGTTACTCAAGAGACAAAAGATTCTCCCTTACAAAGAAGAAACAAAGATAATAAAAAAACCACTTTCTTTCAATGGAGAGGGGGATGCTTTTTAGTGAGAGGCTGAATCCAGGGAAAAGAGGAAGTTTTGTGGAAAGATTCATTCATTTATCCATCACCCTCAGTGGAGCAGCTTTGTATGTCAGGGCCTGTTGTATATGGAGAGAACAAAGTCCCTGTCCTCAAGAGATGTTCCTTTATTATATGCAATTAGTTAGACAGAAATTAATATACAGGCAGAGAGTGACTGTGCTCTCAAGGAAGTCAGTGGAAAAAATAAAGACATCAGAATTGTGGCTAGAGGTGCAGCTGAGGAAAACCAGGCCCCAAGATAAAGACATGTTGGTTGGTGAAGTTAGGCCTCCATGCCCCGCTGACAGACAGGCAGTAACTTGATATAGTATTGTAATTAGCACCAACTGGTCCAGGCAGTCCAGGTAGGCAGCAGATGCCAGGTGGGTGACAAAGCAACTGGACCTAACCTTTCCCAGAACACCTCTGCTCCTCCACATACCCTTACTGCGTGACTCGTTTCCCCACTGGATCAATGTTAGCAAAGCAGCTATAATTGTCATCTGTAGTTTGATGACAGCTTAACCCATATTGTACTCATGTTGTGACTGCTGTGTAAATGACCCCTGACAAGAGGCCTCAGTGGCTACCCCATTCAGGACCCTTCCTGGACATCTGGGAGCTACTCTTCTCTCCGTTTTTCCAATGAAACTCTCCTAATTTCTTCCTTTAGTTCACAACTTTCTCCCTTGATGTTGTGGGACCTTGAACTCAGCACAGTCGATATCTAACAGTTTGACTTACATGTCTGCTGTATCCTTCAGTGAGGAGACAGGCACTGAAGCAACAAATAAATCAACATGTGTCAGGTGACAGAGGTGAGCCACGAGCCGATTGTGCTGTGGCCTGTGGAGCATAAGACTAATTTTGTCATCAAGGCTCACAAATATGGGTCAGAATGATGCAGGAAGAAAAAACTGATCTGGAGTGGATGACCTCCAATAGGGAACCTCCAAATGATATAGGGAAAACCGATCCCCAACCTGAAAAGTACCTAGGACGAGTTCATGTTCTCTAAAACCAAAGAATGAATTTTAGGAACAAACAGAGGTAATGAGCAGAATATATTTATTGAGGGAGTGAAAGCTCCTGTCCAAGAGAGGGACAGGAGGGTGGTCCCAAGTGGGTGTCCCTCAGAAGCTGTCGCTTTTAGGGACTTTTATAGAGGAGAAGCCGTGGGAACTCGTTTAGGTGGGTATGAGGTGGGACAAAGACTATGGTCAACCAATGAGATCACAAGCACCATTGCTCAGGTAACATTGATTAAGATCAGGATCCAATGGGAAGGCAAGTCACGTAGCAAGCGGTCAAGAACACCACCTACTGAGCTTGGACTCTTGACTCTTTCCAGGTGATTGGTACCTAGAGTATCAACCACTGATGCCCATCCCTAGGGAAGTATGTAGTTGCTTCTGTTTACTCTTGTCTTAAGATCTGGCCCAGGGCGGAGGAGTGTCTGTCTCTAGTTGGAAAGTCACCTTGTCTTTCATGTCATCCCTGAGGGCCTGGCCCTGTCTGACTGCCTATAATATTTCTATCTAATTCAGCTGTCTACAACAACCTCTCTTCCTGTTTTGTCAGGAGCTTCCTACTATATCATACAATGTATACTTAGCAGGAAAATAAGGGGCCAGAGTTATAGCTCAGTGGCATAAGTGCCAGCCTGGCATGCACAAGGTCCTGAGTTTGATCCCTGGTACTGCAAAACAAACAAGCAGGAACATAAGATATTAATAAAATAAAATATCAGCTGGGTGTGGTGGTGCACACCTGTAATCCCAGCACTGGGGAGGCTGAGGCAGGAGGATCATTATGAGTTCAAGACCAGCCTGGGCTACAAAAGTGAGCTCAAGGCCAGCCAGAACTGCATAGTTGAGACCCTGTCTCAAAAAAGACCAAAAAAAAAAAAAAAAAGGCACTTTAAAAGTCTATTACAGAAATAAGCTTTGCTTCAATTGTCACACCTAAGGTAGTTCTCATGTATGACAACTGCATGTTCATACACAAGTGTCACTTATACTGTTAGTATGTATGCTTTGTTTTCTTTTACTTTTTTTTTTTGTACTGGGAATCAAACTCAGGACCTTTTGCTTGCCAGGCAGGTGCTTGTGCAGTGAAGTTCTATCCCCAGCCCCCTTCCTGTACTTTCTTGGCACAGTTAACATCTTTTGTATTTTCCTGTTGTCATAGCAGGTCTTTGTGACACTGCACCTGCCTGTTCGTTCACCTGTCAGCTCACAAGTGTGGTCCACAACTTCTTTGCATAGTTCCCTGGACAGAAACATTGTGTTTTTCCTCAGCTATAAATTATCTCTTATGAGCTGTAGCCCAATTCTCTAAGAAAATTTCTCCATGATTCAAAAACAAAATTTAAGCTGGGTGTGGTGGCGTATGCCTGTAATCCTAGCACTTGCGAGACTGAGGCAGGAGGATCAGTGCGAGTTCAAGACTAGCCTGGACTACAAAAGTGAGCTGAAGGCCAATCTGAACTGCATAATGAGACCCTGTCTCAAAAACACAAAAATAAATACATATATACATACATACAGATAGACAGACAAAAATTAAAAAATCTTTTATTTATTTATTTGGTATAGGGTCTCACTATGTAGCTCAGACTCATAGTGATCCTCCTGTCTCAGGTTCCCCAGCACTGGGATAACAGGTGCATGCCACCATGCCCAGTTTCAGTGGCCAGTTTGGTGCCTGGACCCCGGGCTGGCTGGCATCATGTGTGGTACTGGGGATCAAACCCTGTTCTTGCACTTGCCAGGCAGGTGATTAGACCACTGAGCTATCCCCTAGCTTTCTCCATGATTTTTTTTTTTTTTGTCTTTTTGAGACTGAGTCCCACTATGTAGTCCAGGCTGGCCTTGAACTCACTTTTGTAGCCCAGGCTGGTTTCAAGCTCACACCGATCCTCCTGCCTCAGCCTTTCAAGTGCTGGAATAACAGGTGTGCACCATCATGCCCAGCTCTCCATGATATTTTGCATTGTTATTTTCTTTTTTTTGTTATTTTCTTTATAAATTAGCAAACCGTTTATGCAACCCACATCTAGGATAGAGTAAAACATAATCATTGGCCAATGCTTTGTGCTTCAAATAACATCATAATTGCTGGATAATTTATTAACAGTATCTACTCCACATTCAGTGTTGTTGAAAATTCCAATGTAAGCCTTCCGTTTTAGTTTCCCTATCACTATTTCCATCATGGTAAGATAATGAGCAGGATGTAACATTAACCAATTGTCTCCATTCTCATCTGTGAGCCTGTGCAAGGCCAAGCCCCTTGTCTGGAGATGGGCAGTGAATTTGTGGGAAGTACACCCCTGTGAATCACTGGTCCCAGCTGAGGCCTGTGAAGCCACGGAGCCTCAAAGAACAATGTAAGGCCACAGCGAAGGACATTTGGCTCTGTCTTGGTTACTTTTTTCTCATTGAGACAAAAATCTGACACCCAGAATTAAGGAAGGAGAGGTGTATTTAGCTCACGGTTAGTGGAGATTTCAGCCTACACTCCCTGGCTCAAAGACAGAGTGGCATATAGTAGAGGGTAATAGTTTATGGCAGCAGAAGACATCAGAAGCAATAAGAACACAAAGCAAGGAGGAGTTGAGAGCAAGCCTCTTTCATACATGTATATATAGTTTCATTATGCAGCTTGGAATCATAGTGATCCTCCTGCTTGCAGTCACCCCAGCTCTGGGATTACAGGTGTGTACCAACACACCCAGACTTGGTCACAGGCTCAGCACACCAAGGGGTGGAGCCAGCACAGTACCATGGGATCAAACCCAGTTCCTGAGCTTGACTAAACAGTTGTTGTATGCAGGATAGTGGTGGAGTGGGTGTTGCACTCACACCGTAATCCCAGCATAGGACCATGAAATCAATCAAAAGCTCTAGAAGCCTGCCCCATGACTACATGAGGCTTTGGAAGGACATCAAAACACAAATGCTAACAGGCCCCAACCCAAGTTAACTAAAAGTGGACTGCAGCTATAGGCTCTGAACTTTTTTTTTAATGTATTTAGTATAGGGTCTACTGGGTCTCACTACACAGATCAAACTCAATCCTCCTGTTTTTAGCCTCCCAAGCACTGGGATTATAGGTGTGTACTACCATGCCCAGTCTCAGTCACCTTTTCAGCACGCCTCAGGGGCAGGGCCAGCATGGCACGTCAGGGATCAAGTCCCTGTCCTTCCGTCTGGTCTGCCTAAGCAGGCACTTTAATCCTCTGAGCTATCTGGCTGGCCCCTTTTATTTTAAATTTTTGTTTTTCACAGGCTCCACACTCTTAACAATAAATATCAACTTAGAGATAAGACAGTCTCCTGATTAGCATACTTTACTATCTGGAAAAGTCTTTGAACTGTCTCCAAAGACCTGCTTAGATCCCTGCATTATCTTTAGTATCCTCCTTTGTTTGAAAATCAGGTGGTAGGGGCTGCCCAGAGTTCTTTGTCTTAGCCCCCAGAGAATCTGTAATTTTGTTAGAAGATTTGGAACTTCCTGGAACCCCAACATCATACCACTGAAAGTACAAACGTACAGTAAAAAAGTAAAGGATAGGTTTGCTGAACCCAGGTTTATGCCTTAAGTGCTCAGTGACTAAGACTTCCTTGGCCTTTGGATTCCAATTCCACCACTCTAGTTAGATGACCTTGGACTAATTATGTTTCTCTGCCCAACTGTCACTACCTATAAAACTGGGATGATAGTATTCATTTGTATGGTTTTTGAACATTAAATAAAGTTAATATAAACTAGGACAGTGATATGCACTATAATCCCAGTACTCGGGATCCTGAAGGAGGAGGAGCACAAATTCCTGCCCAG
>PVKN010019436.1:0-16364 GCA_004027915.1 Capromys pilorides | reverse complement strand
TTAGTAAACTGTAGGGTTGGCTTTGTCACCATGAAATTCTTTAGCTCTTTGTCCTGGAGGTATTTCACTTCTCCATTATACTTGAAAGGTATATCAGTCTGGGTTGAAATTTGTTTTCATGCTCTTCTTGACTTGATAGTTTATAAAGAGAAATCTGCCAATGTTCTTATTGGTTTTCCTTTACATGTGTGTGTGCATGTTTTGTTTTTTTTTTTTCCTCTAGCAGCTTTTAGTATATTGTTTTTGTGCTGAATTTCTGGGATCTTGATTATTATATGTCTGGGTGTAGTTTTCATTGGGTTCATGTTATTTGGAGTTCTATATGCTTTGGTTACCTGAATGTCAAATTGTTTCCCCATATTTGAGAAGTTTTCTACTATTACTTCTGCCCATATTCTTTTTATATCATTTGTTTTGAGTCCTTTTTCATTGATGCCTATTAGTCTTACATTGTTCAACGTCATCTTGCAGATGTTGAATTATTTTTTCTTGCATCCTAGTTGTTTTTAAAAGATCTTTTCTTCTTCACTAGTTGCAGCGGTGTCTTAAATGTCTGAAAGTCTATTTTCACTTTCATTGAAATGGTTTTGCCGCTTGTGATTGAGGTTTTAAGTTCCTATATAGCACTTTGAATCTGCTTCATACATTCTATTACTTTCCTATATTGCTCATTCAAGGATTCCATCATTTTTCTATTCTCCTCTATTTTTTTAGTCAGTGTCTTCTTTAGAAGCACTTAGTACTTCTTTTATTATAGGTGTTATTTCTCTTTTTACATCAGAAATTATTTCTGATCTGATTTCCTCTATACCTTTCTGCAGGTGTTTCTTTACTTCTGATGGTATTATTTCAGAGATTGCAGGTAATGTGATTTCTAATTTCTTCTATGCTATTGTCTCCTGTATTTGTTCTGGGTGGGCTGGGGGCCTGAGAGTACATTTTGCTCCTTTTCTTTGTCATTTTGTATAGCCCTGCCTTCTGACCTTTGGTGTAGAGCTTTGGAGGAGTTCTTAACTTAGCACCAGATGTGGATCTCCCAAGTTCAAACTGGTCCAGATGGGTGTGGCTTGGGTTTGGCTTCTGTGCTCCACTTCTTCCTGCCAATAGTAAAGCCAATGTGAGACATTTCTCTAAATAGACTTGAATAAAAATGAGTTACTTTGGGAGCATTTTCTGTTGATTTGAAAAATAGTTATTCAGATTGTACTTTGTAAGACTAAGCTGTCTTTGGTTGCTTAGGGAAACTTTAACAGTATATGGGGAAATTAAAGTTCCTTTGTGGGTGTCCATGAGAATTATTACTTTGGAAATACATCTGGCACATAGCTCAAGCACACTTACCTTAGATGGGGGCCAGTTACCATTTATGTTGCTTCAGATTTCCCATTTGGGTGATTTTTGCTGCTATCCAGATAGAAAATGACATATAGTGTAGTCTATGGTGTCTTAGTATACTTGGCAGTAAAAGACTCAGGGGAGGAGGATTTTCTTAGGGGAAAGGTGTTGTGTGTTAGTATCAACATAAGGTCATTACCCTCTGTTTTGGGGCCTTCGATGATAGCTAGCATGCAAGGGAAGGTCACTAGCTCAAAACACCGACCACAGTATGTTTCACATTTTTGTGGTGGAGTCATTTCACTTCCGTCTACATTTTGTTGTTCTTGTCTTATGTGTTATGGTATAGGAGCCTGGAGAACTTGTACTAACTAGATGGCTTCCAGGCTAGCAATTTTCTTGCCATACCAGTTCAGATCAGTGTACCCTGATAGTCTGTCCACACAAGAGCAGTCCCTCATGTGGGAGATTTCACTGTGGAGTCACCCAGTACCAGTGTTTTGTTGGCTATGATACTTATTTCCTGATATTTAATTGCAAAATTCATAGGATTCATTTTGGTCGTATCTTGGTACTTTTTTTTTTTTTAAGATCCTCTCTGTATTCTGCTGGCTGTTGAATTTGTGGTTGGGTTCAGGCTATTTGTGAAATGGAACCTGTCCCCTAAACCAAAGAGCTGAAAACCTTTGACTTTGAGCTTTAGGCAGGATTGAGGTGGAATCCTTAATCTGAAATGTTTGATTTGGAGAGTGCTTTGACAGGCAGTCTGGCTGTGGGGAACAGAATGAGAGGCCAGAGCCAACCATCAGGATGAAACAGCAGCTTTAGAATCAGGCTCTGTAAGTGACTAAAATAGGGGCATTCAAAAAGCAGGATACCTGCATGAGTATAGGATGATACTTAAAATGCAGTGTTTATTTCCTTTTCTCTGAAACCTATTCATACCAATTCTGTCCTCTGGGAAAATCCAGCAGAATCATTCTTATCTTTACCACTGCTATCCTTGTTTGCCATTTAAAAGCCTGTGGTTTTCCAGGAACTGTGTATAGTTCTATATATATTTTTCTTGTACAGGTTCAACTCCCTCCTCAGCAGGGTGCTGTTTCTGTGTTACACATGAGTCTGTCATTTTCACTGAGGGTAAATGACTTGCTCCAGTTTGTTTTACTTGTAAGGATGGAAGCTAAAATTTAAACCCAGGCTCCTGTGTTCAGGCCCCTTCCCTCCCTGATACCCCACAAAATCCAGTATTGTCATTGAAAAATCTCTAAAACTGAACATGTGTATCATTGCATGTCAAGGATCAAAGCAATAATTTACTAGTCTCAAACCAAATAAAAGCTCAATGAAGGATTCCAGGATGGAAATATTTTTATTATGTTTGTGCAGGCCCTGTAATTTATGTCTTTTTTCATTTCACCTGATTTAACCGTGATGCTACTTTTACATTGACAACCCCAGTTGCTCCAGTTTTCCAAGTGCAGAGTGTTGGGCATGTTTTCCTGGCTCACACCTGTTTCAGCCTGGGCACGAAGTGTTGCTCCTGTGTTTCTCTGGCTGCCTGGGTTGGAGCTAAGTGCTGCGGAAGAAATCACCTCTGTGACTGTTAATGCTCAGGGCAGGATGAGGAGGTCAGGGGAGCTAGCCAGGAGCAGAAGTTTCTCAGGCCTGTGCTTTGTGACACATTACAATGATTACCACAGTTTCCTTTCCAACTTAAGGAAGGGCCAGGGGAGGAGAAGGTGGCTGCTAAGCTGCTTTTTTGGGGACAGTTTTGTAAAATGGGTGTGGTAAATCCTGGCTTCTCTATATATAGCTATTTTGTTGCATCAATTCATTTCTTTGCTGTTATTCATGAATTAGATGATGTTACTTGGTAGGGAATAAGAGTTATTTCCCACTGTCACTTATTTTAGTGAGACAAGTCAGGCATGAGTTCTAGATTTTTCTGTTTAGGGAATATGTGTTTGACACACTTTATTTGGTGTCCTTCATAATGGATAGATTATCATTTTATGAGATCCTGGTTAAGTTTACACCCACACAAGATTTCTGAGCCTTTGTTTCTCATCATAATTATCATCAGTCTTACATATTTGTTTTAATAGAAAGTAGATATTATGTAATCCGAAGGTATGGAGCTCTCTAAAAATGTACAATTTTCCTTTTTTGCCTTACGAGTTGCTAAAAGCTTCAAGGTTTTTTTCTCCCTTATTTTGGTTTCATTCTTACTTTTTGAAAATTTTCAGAGTGAAAAGAACAGGCTTGGCTGCTGGTTATTATGATATTATGGAATAGTTTTTACTGAGTATCGTAGGATATCTTTTTTTTTTTTTCCTGGATGTACTGGGGATTGAACGCAGGGCTTTTGCATTGAGTTACATTACCCATCCTTTCTTAATTTTTAAGTTTAAAACAGTGTGTCAGTACATTACTCAAGCTGGGCTCAGATTGGTGATTCTCCTGCTGTAGCTCCTGAGAGTACTGGGATTACAGGTGGGTCTGGATTTGTAGTAATGTGTATGTGTAGGCTTAAAAAGGTGGTACAAAACTCAGATCCAGATCAGCTTAGTTGAATTGTGATTTCACTATTTTTGAGTGTTTAGGTTAGGTTTGTGTCTTCACTTTTTGTCATGTATTTAGGACAGGGTCTACAGGGTCTACAGGATCTCACTACGTAGACCCGATTCACAGTGATTCGTCTGTGTTCAGCTTCCCAAGTGTTGGGATCACAGGTGTGCGCCACCATGCCTGCTCTCAGTCACTGTCGCTTTGTGTCCCTGGGATCAAACCAGCTGCTGAGCTCCGCCAAAGCAGGCTCTTTAGTCTGCTGAGCTATCTGGCCAGCCCTGTCATGTTTGCACTCTTGAAGCTTTTAATTTATTTACAAGGAAGGAACTTTAGTTTGAGCAGTCAGAACACCGTCTATAGGAGAAAGAATGCTGATTTCTGATTTGTCACTGTCTTGCCACATTTATTTTCTGTGTCTCTTTCTATAACTATAGATAAATTATCTGCATATTTTGTTTCTGATCATTTGAGTAAGTTGTAATCTGTACCTGTGAGTGGTATGATACTTATTTCTGTGCAAGGACTTATATCATTATCTAAATATACTAATTTTAATAAAATTTCAATTGTCTCAAAATTTTTTAATTTTTAGCAATTAAAAGGAAGTTCAGGATCCTGTGCAGGGCCACATACTGCCTTTGGTTGTCTTGTCTCTTTGCTTTCCTTTGCTTTAGAATATCCCTTCAGCTTGACTTCCCTGTTCCCTGTGTACTTTTGAAGATGCCGGACAGGTTTTTTGTTGTTGTTGTTTGTTTGTTTTTAATATGTTAGGTACAGGCTCTCACCATGCAGCTCGGATTCTAGTGATCCTCCCATTTTCAGCCTCCCCCAGCGTTGGGATTCAGGTGTACACCACCATGCCCGGACTTGGTTGCTGGCTCAGCATGCCCAGGGGTGGGGCCAGCATGGCATGTGGTACTGGGGATTGAACCTCAGTCCCTGTTGTTTGTCTAAGCTGGTCCTTAGTCCACTGAGCTGTCTTGCTGGTCCTCAGACAGGTTATTTGGAATGCTATTCCTCGTTTTGGCTTGCAGGATTCTTCATGATTGGATTCATACCATGTGTTTTAGGCAGGAGGACTGTGCTTTTCTTAGAGCATCCTATGAGGAGTATGGTACCAGCTGTCCCACTGCAGTGATTTTCACATCTATCACTTTGTTCAGGTAGTGACTACCATGTCTCTGTACTGCATTTATACCTTTGTAATTAATGTGGCTTTTTGTGGGGAGATAATTTGAGGTCTTCTTTATCTCTTTCATTAGGTAGTTGTAGCACCTATTATTGATCTTTGTCCAAACTATTTACTACTTATTATTGCCAAATGGTTCTGACTTAATTATTTATTTTGTATGTAGTTGACTTTCTACCATATGTAGTTTTTCTTTATGTTCAGCTTATTTATCTGAGTATCACTTTATGCAATAATTCTTTGGTATCATTGTTTAGTTTGATCAAGTTGTCTGAAATTTGACAAGTGTGGGTCACTTCAGGCAGGCTGCTTTCTGTTTATGTCCTGTTTCTATTTCATTGATTGGCTGGTAGATTGATTAGTACTCTAAGTTCAAGGATCATCTTATATTCCCTTGTATTCCAGCCATGGTTCCTTTTAGCAGAGAGTGGTATTTGGAAACACAGTTTGGTATTAAACATGCTTATTGCTATAGGGTTTCAGTGCTTTTAGAACTTCTTGAGTGAGCTGGAATGGAACTAATACACATAATACACGTGCTTTTATATGCACATATTTATACAAAATCAGTATGCACCCATACTGGGCCTATCTTTAATAAAAACTTTTTTATACTTATGCCTCCAATTCCAATCCAACTCCACAGGTTACATTTTAAGTCCTTCCCTTCTATGTAATTCTTTTCTGACAGTGGAAAACCTGGCTTCTATTATATTCTAAGTGTTTACTTTTTTACTCAATCCTAGAACATGCAAAAAAGTAATTTCACAGTGCTAGCTCATGGCCAGGCATTACGTGAACCTCCTCCTTCAGGTTTAAACTGTTTAATTCAGCAGTTAGCAGTCAGCTTCTGTTCAGCTTAGGGTCTTGTCAGTTAGTCATCCAAACAAAACAGATGCAGTAATACTCTTCATCTCCCCAGAGGTGTATTAAGGAAATAACTGCCAGACTCCATCAACAGCCAACTTTTTGGTGATGTTGAAGCACAGAACTGAAAAATAAGTAGTTGCCAGAAAAAAAGATTAATATGTGTGTGTGTGTGTATGTGTGTGTGTGTGTGTGTGTGTGTGTTTGAGACAGGGTCTTGCTGTGCAGTTCAGGCTGGCCTGCAGCTCACCCTGTACCCCAGGCTGGCCTCAGACTCATAGCAATCTTCCTGCCTCAACCTCCTGAATGCTGGGATTGCAGGCATGTGCAACCATGCCCGGCTGGGAGATTGATTTCTAGTAGGTTCAGTTCATAAATTGATACCTATTGTGGGAAAAAGTTATCCTCTTCATCTCAGTGTAGTACTTGCCGGAGAGAAGAAATACAAAGAAAAGCGTTGGGCTAGTAAGTGTGGGTGGCTGTATGTAAAAGGCGGAGTGAGTATGGGTGTATCATAGACCAGGTTAGCTTAGGCTCATCTTTCCTCAGGCATCCAGTTCATTCTTCAAGTAGGAGAGAGGCTGGCTTTGCGTGCTGAAGTCATGAGTCATGACTTGAAAGAGCATTGCTTGCTGCCCTCCATTGACTAAATAGTTCTTCCCAGAAGCCACCTGTGGTAAATTCAATGCAGTGATGTTTTTGCTTCTGTGTCAGAATTCTGGGAAGTGTACACACACACACACACACACACACACATACACACACAGTCAGCCTCTCTCCCTTCTTCCTTTCCTCCCTCTCTAACTCTTTACTCTTTTTACCCCCACCCTCGTTTTCTCCCTCCCTCGGTTTTTCAGTCAGACCCAGAAATCATGGATCAGTCAGTGGTCAATATCTTACGTTACAGGCAAAGTATTTGTTGTTTGATGTTTTCCTATATGAAATAAGGATGTGGAACATAGGTTCCTCAGTTTCACATGTTGTGTTCAGTACTTTCCATAAATGTCCTCATGCTGAGTAGATTGTGTTCTGGAAAATTTGACCTATTTCTAGAAGCCCTTTCTATAATAGCTGTGTCATCAGGAAAGAAGAATCAAAACTTGCTCATTAACGTTTTCAGGGGGAGCCAGGTGTGGTGGTGCATGCCTATACTTCCATCATTTGGGAAGCTAAGCTAATTTGGGAAGCTAGGAGGACCGTTCTAAGTTTGAGACCAGTCTGGGCTCCGAAATGACCAGCTTGAACTGCATATTGAGACCCTGTCTCAAAAAAGACAAAAACAAAACAAAAAATAAACATTTTAAGGGGGAAAAGGCCTTTGATGTTGAGAAAATTTGGAGAGTAAAAGGTCACAACAGAGTTGGGGAGTACTGTTAATAGGTCAGAAACGAGAATGTTTTGGGGACTTGGGAAGGTGTTCTGGAATTAGTTGGTGTGATTTTACAACAGTGGGAACGTACTGAAAACGACTGATTTGTACTTTGAAATAGAGTGACTTTTAGTGTGCAAATTTCATAAACAGGGATAGAAGACAGGGCTAAGTCTATAGCACATTTCAGCTTCTTAAACAAGTTTCGAGTGCTTCCTGTGTATCAGCCACTTAATATTCATAGCCTTTTGCAGGATGGCACTGATACCTAGTTTTATACTGGAGGAGGTTGAGCTCAGACCTCATTGTTCACATCAGCTGTTTGGGAAAGTCTTGGGCTTACTAAGCACCTGGAATGCTGCACAGAAGTTAGGCCAGAGCCTTGAGTGCCAGCAGGAACTGGCCTGGTTGGTGATGGCTTCTTTTCCTCTGCTGTGCATCTCACACTGTGGTGTTTAACTGCATTTTAAAAGGGAGTTTTCACTGAGGATATAGCTCGGTGGCACAAGTGTCTGCCTGGCAATTGCAAAGTCCTGAGTTTGATTCCAGCATTCCTCCCCCACCTCTTCCAAATAGGGAGTTTACTACTTCCTTTTTTAAAAAATTCCAGTGGAAAAAAAACACTTGTTTAAAGGAGGAGATTATGGAGATGACCTAATTTTCAGATATGCAGTAGAGTATTTGGAATTTTATAGACAAGTTGGGTTAGCTTTTTAGGAAGTTTCAGTCAAAAAGCACAGACTGCTTTGGACAGATTATCTTGGGCCTAGTGGTGTATTTTGGGATAGTGAAGGGCACAGCTGAGAAAGTTCAGTTACTTTAGTTTAGTTCTGATATTCAGGGGAAGTGGAAGGGAGAAGTAGCCTTCCTCTGTGCTCCAGCTGAAAATGGTCTCAAGGTGAAACTTCCCAGTCAGTGTTTTCTCTAGTGGGCATTTTGAATCCTTGGGAGTTTGTATTCTTGGACACTGGAGTCGTTTTTTTCACTAGCAGTGACTACCAAGACGTGGAGTACTTTCCAAAATGTAAACTGTATTTATTTGCATAGGATCACTTACACATTATTGCAAGAATTTTCATTGTGCCTGTTTTAAAATTCAGCTGGTATTTCAGACAGTGTATTGTAGCTTCACTAAGACATCTCACCACCATAGATTTGTGTGACTTGGCAGTTACTTTTGGGAATGGTTTCTAAAAGAAAATAAGCCACTGAAGACTTTGGTTCTATGTAGCATTCACACTTTCTTCCCTAATTATTTACATTAAGAATACAAAACAGGTTGGGGTTTGTCTTCTGTGGTAAGAGCCAGGAAAGGGGTCAGAAGTTGGACAAGAATAAACTCTCTCATTTCAGTTCAATGTCTCCTGCTGGGTGATGACCTTCTTAGGATTTCTTGGTCAGTCATCCTTGTCTCTTAGTTCCAAATACCTAGCTTAGAGTTAGTTAGCACTCAAAGTGGTTTTCATCTTCAAAGGACTTTATGGGCATTATTTAATATACATGGCACTGTAATGAATGAGCTGTTTATCCCCTCAGCAGCATCAGTATGCCAGGTGCCATACAGCTGGAGAAGACAAAAATAATGTTCTGCCCAGCAGGAGCTCATAGTCTAAAGAGGGAAAATGATTAGGAAGATTCCTTTTGGCCTCTTCTAAGAATTACTGGGGAGTAATGTAGAAATTGAAATTAAATGAAATGATCAACTAGCTCAAGTCTACCTAATTGAAATTGCCCTCCAGGTGAAAATGAAATTTGAGATGCTCTTAAAAAGACATAGTATATTAATTCCCACTCATCAAATGTTCATTGATACACATAGGGAATGGCATCATGTCATGATGAGAGCACATGTGAAAGGGAGAGGTAACAATTGGTAGCAGGAAGGGGACAGGCTCCTTACAACAGCTTAAGGGTTCCATGTGAATTTCCCTAATCTCCTCTGAGGGCAGTGCCCTCCAGTGAGGACCTTATGCTAGTCCCTAGCTCTTAAAGGTCCGCCACGTACCATCACCACCACTGAGGACCAACTATCCAACACAGGAACATTTTAGGAACGAAACACACTTAAACTGCAGCAAGAACCTGGACCAAATCTGAGTAAAGCTTGGTAATTGCTGTTTGCACAGTTCTTCTAGTTACATAACCTGGAGCAAGCAGAAAAAAAACGAATGCAGTCCATGTATTGGTGGGACATGTTTTGAAGCTTTTGGCCCTATGAGCAAGCTGAAGGCACAGTTGGCCTTCCAAACTAATTTGATATCAACATGTTACTATAGAAATGTTAGTCAGTGTTGAAGGAGTTTAGAGAAACCACATCGTAAATTATCAGAACAGATGGCCTACAATTTAACACTCCTAGCCTACATTCTTTGTACTGGTACTTGAGAACGCTGAAAATATTAGTCCTTACTTTGTTCTTTTACCTGTAAAATTGATGTATTGAGTGAAATCTAAAGTAGATATTATTTCACTGACACAATACCAGATGGTAGTGATATAAGATGGGGGGTTAATTAAGGTTTGATTAACTTTTCTCTTAGAAACCCATGTATGGCTTATTACTTTTTTCTATTTTTACTTGTACTTTCCTACTTTACATTATTTTTGTTGTTTTAATTTTGTGGTGCTGGGGGGCTGGCCTGATGACTCATCGGACTGAAGTCCCTGCTCAGGCAGAGCACAGTGGCCAGGGTTCAGTCCCCGTTGCGCTGTGCTACCCTTCCCAGTGGGCTCTGAGATGGCAGTGGAGACTGGGCATGGTGGTGTGCGCCTGTGATCCCAGCACTTTGGGAGGCTAAAAACAGGAGAATCACTGCAAGTCCCATCTACATAGTGAGACCCTGTAGACCCTATTTTAAATTAAAAAACAAAACTAAACAGAAGTTTGTGGTGCTGGAGATTGAAGCTTGGGTCTTATGCAAGCTGTCTAAGCCCTCTTATCCCTAAACTCCATCCTTTTGTCCCCTCCCTTATTATTTTGCCTGTACTAGACAGGACTTGGTAAAAATTGAGATATGATGTTAGAGCTACTATAAGACTGGTATAGTTTCAGGCAAAATAAAGGATGTGACTAGCCAAATGAGGCATGATTTCTATGAGGAGCCCCTCTGTAATTATTTCCTTTGCTGTTGTAGCTTAAGGACTGACTGCCGTTTTGTGGACACGGTCTCACTGTCTCTCGTAGGGAGCTGCAGCTTGCTTAGAACTCTGGCAGATACCACACAGTCATCGGCACTTTGTTGATATCGTCTTGTGAGGATGATCAGAATGGATAATACCTTTCAAACAAGGAAATGATAATATTTGTAGCATAATTTAAAAATTCAGTAAAACTTTGTTTTTGAGGTACTTGTAGTTATATATACATTAACATAATTGTTTTATTTTTACGTGCCGAAAGACATTTTATTTAGCAGTCCTAATAGGCTCTTATTACATGTGTGAGCTTTATTTCTCATGTGTCATACATAAATAGTTATTTACGAATAAGCTTTCTAGTTTGTAGGCAGTGCCTGAGTTGCTCATGTGAATGTGTTTTGAATTGAATTGTAGACTTTTAACGATGGAGGGTCCTTCTCTCCCCATGTAAGTACTGTCAGTGAACCTGGGCTGTTATTCTGATGGCAATTTCTCTTTTGTGGTGCCAGGGATTGAACTCAGGACCTCGCACTTGCCAAGGAGGCAGTTAATCTACTGAGCTATCATCCATCCCTTAACAGTATTTTTTTTTTTCCAGAACCAGGGACTGGACTCAAGCCCTTGTGCTTGCCAGGCAAGCGCTTATTCTACTGAGCTATCTCCCCAGTCCCTGATGGCAATTTCTGATGCCCCTCAGCATTGAAAAGTTATTTTAAAAGTACCTAGAAATTATATCAAAAAGCATCTGATACTCTGGTTTAGCCATTGCAGAAGTGGAGAAATGTGGGAATAAGCCACAGTTTCTCTGAGCGTGTTGTGCCGTACAGCAGGGTTGGCTCAACCTCCCGCAGCATACAGTGCCAGCTCAAGTGATTAGGTGAAATTGCCCAGTTGTTGAGATGCATGACCCAAAGAGAGGCTGCTTAGTTCTTTGATGCCACATGGTAATGGATGAGGAAAGACTGATGGTACTATATTTGTGGAGACTGGTGTGGGTTGGGCAGGAAGCTCTGCTGGGCTCCAGACTTGCTTTTTAAGATTGCTTCAGATTTGAACTGGGACCCCCTACTCAGCTTTTTATGTTTGGCTAGAGGTTTGTCCTGCAGGTCTTTTCTGTTATTCCCTTGCTTATCATTGACCTCTGTAGGAGCAATTTCCTCATTGGAGTGTCTCTGGGTTAAAGTCAGAGTCAGCTTTCACATACAGGCCCATATCTTGAAGTGTTGGGATTATTTTCCTGTTGACTACCTTTAAAAATACCAAGTGCCAAGCCGGCCCCCAGGACCCCGAGTCTGCATGGTGCACTGCCATAGAGTAGATGGACCTTCCAGTTTGTCTTTGGATACTCTCAGTCTGGGGAACCAGCAGTCTCCCACACAGTAAAGGAAGGGCACACTCCAGACAGCTGAATCAAGCAGTCTCCTGGCCCACAGTGTTCCTTTAAGTTTACCAGTAGCTATGTTTTTGTTTTAGCCTTCTTGTTGAGCATCCACCTTTCTTTCTAAGTCGCATGGTTTCAAGTAGTCTTCAAAGGGACTTTCTTTTGTTCAGGAGATTCAGTGACTCATCCAGCCACCCCAATGTGTCAGTACCTCAGCCTTCACTAATATCTTCCTCTACCCAGAAGTAAGCTTTTCCAAAAAGCCCCTGAACCCTGTAGGTAGCTGTCACTAATACCTTCCCCAAGGAGGAATTAACTCTTGCTGTGGTGGTGGTGTTGCCCCTGTGTGCCTGGGTTTCCTCCTTTGGAGGCTGGAAAGGCAACTAGGTGGGCGGTTGATAGCTGCTGGGGACACATCCACTGAGTCCTGACTTGCTGAATTAATGAATGTTTTTGTTTCTTAAGTGGGCTCAATCTCCTTTAACTCCTTTTAACTCGTTTCTTCCTTTTTACTGCATTTCTCTTGCTTTTTTTTTTGACCACTTGAGAGCCACAGTTCACTCATAGTCATTGCCAGATTTTGCTAGAGGCAGAGTTAGGAAGTTAGTTAGGGATGCTCCCTGGGGAATCTGCTAGATTCTGCCATGTCTTCTAACTGTGAGACAGAGCCGTGCCCTGTTCATCCTCTGCCCCAAGACCTTGCGTCTGAGCCCAGGTTCTGCCTGTGTTGTTTTGTTTTATTCCTGTGCTTTTTTTTTTTTTTTAAACGAACAGGGTCTTTTGACTGATTCTTCTGCTTGACCCCACACCTTTTAATTACACTTTTATTTAATTTAAAATGTGCACTTGTGGTGATTGTAATAAGTTGATTTAGCATATACATTTGATGAATCTAGTGAGGGGGTCATTGAATTGCTTTCCTTAAACCATGATATGTGATTCTCAAAAACAAATTTGGCTCATCTTCACTTCAGCACATTAATTTCTTCTTGATATTGTATTTCCCACGCTGTGAGTCATACTGTAAGTTGCTCAAATGTGTGCCCCAGGGCTGGGCACATAATCACTGACTGCTTAGTAAACCTCTGCTGAATGAATGGGCCCATGCTTCATCTATCCCTAGTTCCAGAGATTGGCCCTTTCTGTCTCTGGAGACTTGCGTTTGGTGGAACTGTTGAGCCTGAAAGTCTGGGCATTTTAGGGTATAGTGCTTTCTGCATAGAGGTTTGTGAGGGGGAAGTGGGAGAGACTGTGTTTGCAGATGAGGTTTATGTATGGAATACAGGAGAAGGCAGCAATGGAGGAGAACAGTTGATTAGAAGAAACTGTGACTTTTCATGTTGCTACTGTTGACCTAGTTAGTGTTTCTTTTTACTGATAGTTGAGTCCTATAGCTGCATGCTTTGTTCTTTGCTGATTCTTCCATTTCTAGAGTAGCCAAGAGCACTGTGGACCCTAGTTGCTATTTGCTGATTGATTACTGGGTTTGGTTAGTCACAGTGGAAGGTGAAGGAACATTGACGAAGATTCAGTTGTGTCTGAATGATTTTAGAGTGTTGGTTTCCTAATGAACAGATGGTGAAAAGGTGACTTTAGGGAAAAGATAGCATTGGAAAGATTTTCTAAGCTTCTTGAGAATATTTTTATAGGAGCATTTTTCCATAAGCCAGTTTAGAATGTTCTAAGTCCTGCTCTGTAATTCTCTTCTGTACTTTGATTCCGTTTCTGGGTCTTCCCCACTCCCCCTCTTGAGGCTTTATTTGTGTCAGTCTGAGAGCAGGCCACAGGGCCTTTTTAAATGGTATGCATCAATATGAGGCCAACCTAGTTTTTAAATAGGTCATGTTGTTTCTGCTAAATAGGATTTTAAACACACTCTCTAAAGAGAAAGTATTTTAAGGAAAGATGGTCAGTGTCCCAACTTCAGCTATGTTGATAGGGCTTGCCAGAGTATTAGCACTAGAAATGCGGGTTCTGGGGCCTGTTTTGGATGGACACTGGAGCTCCACTGACAGTATTGAGGGAGTAGCTGCAGTGGGTCAGGCGTGTGAGGTCTGTGGCAGGTTGGATGAGAAGGCCAAGCATGGGCCTAGAAGGGGTTTCTGGTCCTCCAGCAAGTCCTTGATTCCAAACAGGGACAGAGTGAAGCCATTTCCAGCAGCATTTGCTTCAGAAGTGTTACCCCCTCCCAAAGTATTCTTGCTTTACCTGTTAAATATTTGTTTCTTAATAAAGAATTACTTAAATCTATCTCATAAGTTCTTTTTGATGATTTTGCTTTTTATCTTTATTCAAAAATCAGCTAATAATAAAGAGTGTAATACTAGGGAGATATTCAAGCCATAGTGCATCAAGAAGGGAAGAAAAAAGTGTGATTTGCAAAGTACTTCTTTAAAGAACAGGAATAATTTTTGGTGAAAGCCTTGAAAAGTTTCTAGACCTCTGTTTTATACTTGTAAAATTGGAAAGAAGCCTGAGGAACTGTGAGAACTGGCTGCTGTCACAGGTGTAAACATTCACAGCCTCATAATCAAGCGCATTCCCTCAGAATCAGTGAAGTGCTTTATCACTGGTTATATGGACCTGATGCATAGGAAGTGCATGTGGCATGGATTTAGTTCCTGACTGAATTTTGTGCCCTGTTCCCATGCCCTAATGTTAAGAAACACACATAAGTTTCTTCTGAAGTCCCCTAGTTAGGGCGGAATGAGGTCCTGCAGAGGTAAGGTAAACTGGACTGTCTCTTTTTTTGACGGTACTGAAGATTGAACACACTGGTACATCTCACTCCTTATTTTGAGACAGGGTCTTATTTGGTACAGCATCTCATTGTGCTGTTTGGACTCATAGTGATCCTCCTGTCTCAGCTTCCCCAGTACTGGGATTATAGGTGTGTGCCACGATGCCTGGGGCCAGCACAGAATATGGTGCCAGGATTGAACCCTGGTCCTTGTGCTAGCCTAGGCAGGCACTTAGTGTGCTGAGCTGTCTTGCTGGCCCTATTTAGGTTTTCTTGTAGTTGCTTTCCTTTGCCTGCCTGCCTGCTGTTTTCCTTCCTTCCTTCCTTCCTTCCTTCCTTCCTTCCTTCCTTCCTTCGCCTTCCTTCCTTGTTGCTATTCAAGAGGATTGAAGTTTATTCAATAACAACTTAAGTAGTACATTTATTTTTCCATTGCTTTGGGTGCTGACTTCTAGTGCTAAAAGTGGTCTTGTGTGTCCAATTCCTTTTTCTTTTTTCGTGGAATTCCAGCCTTGATTTAGCTGGTGTTCAATTTGTCAGGCTTTATTTTGTTGCATTGCCTTGATGGTAGGTGTTGTGTTTTTGCTGTCATTTGCAGTTTAAGAAATTAAATTCGTATTAATTTATGTTCATATTATTCATCTTAACTGTTGATCTGTGTTTCGCACTGAAGGATCTCTCATGGGACAGGTCACATTCTTCATGGGATGGAAGGGAGTGGTGGAACAAGGTGGCTATGTTAGCTTTCTGCATTCAGTGATGGCCGACTCTGGTGGTCACTAGGTGCACTCTGCTGCAGGTGTCCTCAGATCTGCTGCTTAGAAAGTTAGCTTTTGATTGCTGCTCTTAGAGTTTTTCTTTTTAATTGAATTACTTGTGAATGCATAGTTTAAGTTTCTTGTTCTGTGTTTTGGATAGAATTAAAGGGAAATTTAAAATATCCTGCTCTTGTGTTCATCACTTCTGTTTTAATGAACAATTAAACAGCTTCTGTTCTTTATTTTTATTTATTTTTTAATGTATGTGGTGGTTGCAGGGTCTCACTACGCAACTTGGACTCGTGATCTGCCTGTGTTCAGCCTACCAAGCATTGAGATTACAGGAGCGTGCCACCACAGCTAGTCTCATTGGCTGCCTCAGCACACCCCCAGAGGCCAGGCCAGCAGGGCATGGCAGGGACTGAACCCTGGCTGCTGTGCTCTGCCTAAGCAGGTGCTTTAATCTGTTCAGCTATTTGGCCAGCCTTTAGAATGTTTTTGTCTTTAAGATTCATGTTAGTGGGCCGGCAAGATGGCTCAGTGGTCTAAAGTGCCTGCTTAGGCAAGCTTAGGCAATGGCAGGGGCCGCAGTTCGATCCCCGGCACCACATGCTGCGCCAGCCCCACCCCTAGGTCAAGCTGAGCCGGCCATAACATATTCTTTGTTTGTTTTTGGTGGAGCTGGGGTTGAACTCAGGCCCTTGTGCCTGCCAGGTAAGCATTTATACTACTGAGTTATTTCCCCAGCCCCCATAACATAAATAAATAAAGTTTAAAAAAATAATAAAAAAAGAAAAAGAAAAGATTCATGTTAGTCACACAAAAGAGAATAATAAGTTCTTTGTGATTGCTTTATAACGTAGATAGTATTTAAGGCTTTTCTTTTTTAGCCGAAGAAATTTAGTTCAAGATGTGATATGCATATCTTCCAGTTACCTATGGTGACTACTGATTATGTATCTCAAACATACTAATAGCAAAGGAGAAATGGCAACAATAGGGAAAAAATAAAAAGA
>PVKN010019435.1:0-16372 GCA_004027915.1 Capromys pilorides | reverse complement strand
GCTGCAGCCCGGAGGGCCTCGCCTGCCCTTCGCACAGCACTCCCCTCCCTGGAACCGACCTCTTGGGCTTCCCAGCATGGAGGACCAGGCGCTGATGGTCCCAGCACTTAGCTTCTCCACGTGGTTTCCCAATGGCCGCCTGCAGTGCTGCACAGTGGCTTTGGCTGGAGGCTGCCTTTCCCCCAGGCCCCGCAGGGGTGATCAGATTGCCTGCTGGAGGTTGGGCGCGAGCTGGAGAAGTGGCTACCCAGGTGGCCTCACTGAGGCAACCAGCAGCCAGAAGAGCCTAGAGTTCTGAGGAGGACCAGTCCAGGTCACTGGACACCAGCACAGTTCTGCCAGGCTCTAGCCACATGAGGTAAGGAAGTGAGGCTGGAGCTGCACGCTGTGAGGTGTTCCTGGTGGTCACTGTGTCCCGGCTGGTGACAGGAAAGTCTAAGTCCCAAATGGTGGGTAAGGGTGCAAACACCCCTTCTCCCTTCCATTCACTTCTCTCTCTCTTCCTTCCTTGTTCTGCTTTTGTTTTCAGAGATAAAGTCTCACTGTAGTTCATGCTGGCCTTGAACTCACTAGTTAGCACAGGCTGGCCTCAAACCCATGGCAATCCTCCTGCCTCAGCCTCTCAAACGCTGAGAGTTGCACAGGCTGGGCCAAAACTTGCAAGCCTCCTGCCTCAGCCTCCCACAGTGCTGGGATTGCAGGTATTGGTCACCACACCCAGCTTCAGATTCTTTTTACATTGACCAATGATGAGGTCCAGTACTAATGTCAGGGACAATTTGAAAGATTGAAGATTCAAAATTGAGATTATTTAGAACTGAATATCCACACTGGTTAACATTTAATCCAGTCAAATAGTGTACATTTTAAAATTTATCCTCAGCCCAATATTATCATATAGCTTTTGGAAAGAAGAAATGTCCCTCATCATATAAGAAATTTCCTGGTTTTGCTCTAGGCATCTTGGCCACAGGTACTCATTTCAAGCGGTTAGCTTGATATTCAGCCACAATCTCTCAGTGCTGAGCAACAAAACAGATGAAAGAAGGTATGTAGCTTCCTGCCCCCCCACCTCAGATTACGTTATTAAACTTATTTAGGGAAAAATCTGTCAGTTCATATAATCAATGTATATCACAGTGTACTCCACAGTGTGATGAAGAAGTGATGATTTTTTCAGAAAACAGAACAACCTGAAGCCTTTGTCATGAAAGATTGAGGTGAGAAAAGCAGCAGTTGATCAGAACAGGTGCACTGCGGCACAGTCTCTGTTCTTGTTGGTGCCAGCTGCTGGCACAGCAGTCGTTTTATGAACTTATATACTCTCTCAGAAACTAAGAACCCCACTGTGCTCTGAGGCAGTCCACAGCGGAGTCCCTAGTCCGGCTCTGTCAGGTTTCCCCGTCTGTTCCCTGCCCTGTTACAGCTGTGCTCCTCTTTGCAGCCTTGCCCGCAAGGCAGGGAGGTGTCCTGAGGTTGCTGACTCTGCGCATGCCCTGTCCCTTTGCTTCAGCTTTCTTTCCACACCTCTGGTGTCCGCAGCACCCACAGGCACTTACGTCTCTGCTGCAGTAAGCACCCTTCACTGCTCCAGTCTTCATTAGCCAGCTGCCTTCTTTAACCTCCACCTCTTTCCCCTCCTTCTCCCCTGCCCTCGCTCTTGAGTTCTCCCACTGCGCCTTGCGAGCTTCGCTGGAGGTCTACAGGCTTCACTGCGCATCCAACTTCCATTTGGACATTTTCCGCCTTCCTCCTCTGACCAAACCTCCAATGCAGACACCACTTCTTCTGTTAATGATGATGATGACTTCTGCAGTTCTCTACAGCTCCTGCGTGCAAGTGCTGATGAGGAAGACGCCCTTCCTCCACCTCAATTCTGGCCATCTGTAGTCATCATGAAAAGTCCTCAAGAAGACTGCAGCACCAGGGTTGTTTCTGTCCCGGCCAGGCCCAGCAAGGCTGTAACCACGGAGGGCATCAGCACGTGCAGGAACGCTCCTCCCACCATCCCAGCTCCTCAGCTCCTCACCACAAAGGAACTTTTCTTTCCTGTACCCAGCCTTCCAATCCTAGAGTCCCATCTGAAGTCTGCCCGCAGCTGGAATGACTACACCACCTAAGGCAATAGGTCTTCCCCTCTCACCTACTCCCGATGCTTGTGTTTATTGTCTGCACTTGTGCCAAATTTCCTGTCTCCAACGCTGCTTTCCCATGACATCATTGGAACCTGAGATCCACTGATCCTTCACTTCCTCTTTATCCACCAGCCACTTGTTAATTGTCCCTTTCCTTCTTCCTTACTATTAAACACCTCATCTGAATGGTCACTGGTCCAATTTTATCTTGTTCTACCTGTTAGCAACACTCGACTTTTCTCCTCCTTCCTTCTTCTTGGCTTCTGATGTCCCCGATTCCACTCTGAGGTCCTATTTTTAGGGTTGTTTTCCAGATCATTTTTTTAACTAAGTAATGGGAGTGGAAATTTCTCAAGGCTCCATTACTCATCCAGTTCTCTTTCTCCCATTCTTAGGAGCTGCAGCAATTGCACGACGTCACTTCCCATCTATATGTCTACAGCTCCAAGGACAGGAAGAGAATTCATGACCAGAGCTGGATGAACCTCCTGGACTTGGCCTCCAATCTCCTCACAGCTCAGCACTCCCAGTCCTTCTCCTGTCTTACAGGTAGGCTCGCCCATTTTGCCTAGAACGCTCTTCATCAGCTCTTTTCTGTTAATTTTGCTAAGGATTCAGTTCTTACAAATTTGCCCTGACCATACGAACTATAGACAGTACCCTATTTTCCACTCTTTGAGCACTTCATACTTTTGTAATGCAGGTTTCATGGTTAACCTTCACTCCTTGGCCAAACAATCCACTGAAAGTAAAGATTATACCTGCCGTAGTCACTCAGCTTTTATCTCAATGTTTTCAATAACTATGTTATTGTTGATTAAATTCATCAATCAAGTATAAACTTCCTTTTTAACACTTCTTTTTGGTGAATTAATAGTGGTAGTTACAAAGATCTACCAGTTCTTTTCTTCTACTTTTTTTTCTGAGCACCCATTCCAGTTCATTTAGCTCATATATATATAAAAAAAATACTAACAGTACTGTTATTGCACAGATGAGAAACACAAATACTCTAACTTGCTTGTCCATAAAAACGTATATTTCAGATCTTGTGCTTATCACTATACTCCCATGCAATCATTGCAAACATGGGTGATTATATGATATCCCATGCATTCAATTTAGATTGGGCAACCATTCACCAAAGTTTCACAACAAAGCACTGAAAGTGTTACCCACTGAGATCTAGGAACAGAGGGTATGCACAGTGGCCCCGTGGTCCCCAGGCATGAGACAATGAGTGACATTAATGGAAGAAGTACAATTGCCAATGAGTCTCTACTTTAAGAACGTCAATTCTTCATCCTGCAGATAAATCCCAAAGACAATGGAGACAATTAAGATGTGTGTAGAGAATGCATGGGAACACACAGAGCCTCTGAAACCTTCCTATGGTTGTACTGAGAAATAAATTTGAATTGTTTTATAATTTCCACTCATCGTGAGAAATGAATTATCACAGTCCTTTCTGAAAATATGAAATGATTATCATTAGATTGTTTTTCGTGTTATTCTTGGTTTGTGGTTTGCTGGTTTGTTTTTAGTGTTTTTGTGGTAAGTAAAGATATAACTATAAGGTACTGAAGATTCATCTCACAAACAAAGAAAGGAACAAATTGCTTAAAGCATGATTCCCTAGGTATCTATTATGGTCTATATCAGGATGCCGCACCCCAAGTCTCTTGTACTCATAGTTGGGGCCTTCAGGTGACTGTGTTTTGGGGCCACAGTACTTATCAATGGATTTTTCCATTGATGGTTGTATAGCCAAGTGCGCTCTTGGGAGGTGAACCCTGGTTGGAGGATACGTCATGGGGGGGGGCACGGTGGCTGGGAGGGTCTCGCCCACCCTTTCTCCTCTTCTTGCTTCTCCTTGCCATGTCCTGAGTTCTTTCTCCTCTAGAATGCCCGCTGCCCTGCAGCCCTGCCTTGTGGCCTGCAGACGGGGCCTGAATCTGCATAAATTGTAAGCCCAGGTTAGCCTTCCCCACTTCACGTCATGCATGTCCTGTACTGCATCCCAATAACATGCAGAGTAAGACAACGTTGGCAGAGGAAAACGAAGAATTTCTCCAAATCTGTCTTTTATCTTAGGCATGAAGTCATTTTGTTGGATAAAAGTGTCCTTTTCCAAACATATACTGAGACTCTCAGTTCACGATTGTATTCACTTGTGCCCCCTGACCCCTAAAGACACACAGGCTTGTTTTTTCTTAGATTGCAACAAAGAATTTCTCTTGGCCAGGGGAAACATATCCTGTACACTTAAAAACAACATGAAGCACTGCAGAGAACGTTCTTTCCCTTTTACTTTGTAAAAAATTGATCATCTTCAAGTGACTTAAAAGAGAACCTCTTGCCCTGCTTGTATAAACTCCTATGCCATTCCATGCTGTGCTTTTTCACTTTAGAAAATAAACTTAAATAATACATCGGAAGAAATTCCAAGTGATATTTGGGAAGAAATTTCCCATTAGCTGACTTGTTTCTGAGAATTAAATTTGAGTTAGAACAAGAACAATAGCTGGGATTCACATGGTACATTAAAATGAAAGAAAGGTAGGCATAATGACAAGAAATGTCGCTTTTCTGGGCATATTCAAATTATGATTCAGAGCAACACTCAACAATGCTTTGCATATAATGTGGCTCCATCTGTGTTCATGTGTGGTGACCTGTGAGGTGCTCTGTTGTTTATTATTCAGTAGAATTACTACACACATTTAGGAATTTAAAAGATTGTCAAGTGTTTTATTTTAAAAAGAGAAAACCCAGTGAGAGCACCCAGTTCTTTATTTGTCTTATACTATGTCTTTGTGTGTATGTCTCTATACCTGTTTGTTTTTCTGCTTTATTATTGAATTACCATGAATAATTTAGAAGAGTATCAAGAGTTTTAAAAATTCCACACATTTCTCATTATGCATTATACAGTTTCAATATAGCAAAGTTTTGAATCTTCTGAGTGAATTATTAAAACAAGCAAAAGGTAAGCTGTGAAAGCTAAGCTAAACATGGCGATGCTTTCAGTCCTGTCTTTTGGGCACTGTCCTGAGGTTTTCTACAGTTATTTCTCTGTATTCACAAGCTGTCTTCTTTGCACAAAGTGTATTCTTCTTCATTCCAGTTGAAAGGAAACATGGAGCTAGCTTCCCTCAGCCCCAAGGTCATGTGGTCTCCTGAGACCTCTGTGTTTCCTGCAGCCTGGTGTAGTTCATAGAGGCTTTGCATAGGGCTCAAACAACAAGCCTAGGAAAGCCCCCTTCTCTCCTCCCTGCTCTCAGGGCTTCGGGCTGTGCCCCCTTCAGGGGAAACTCCTTGGCAAGTGTCACTTCCTGGCCTTGGACCTGACCACCAGCCCCTTCTTCCAGTGGGACCTCACTGGCTGGCTCTGTCTTCACCGCAGTCCCAGTGCTTGTCAGGATCATGACATCTGGGCATCTCTGGGCCAGCTGTGGCTGGCAGATGGCACCAGTCCAGTGTCTGATTCAATTGCCACTACAAAGTCAGATGGCTAAAGGAGGTTTTCATTTTCTCTTCTTAAAGAGAGAATACAAAAGACGGAGGGAAAGGAAACAACCTGAACATAAGGAATAAATAACTGAGATGAGGAAAAGGAGAAAAGATAGGGAAAAAAGGAAGGGAAAGATCATGTGTGTACATACCCGGGATAGCTAAGACGATTGCACTAGCAATTTTCTACCAGTTTTTCTTTCTGTACAGGGCCTCACTACACAGTTCTGACTCACAGTGATCCTCCTGTCTCAGCCTCCATGGCGCTGGGATTTCAGTGTGCTGCACCACACCTGGTTTCCGGGCTGGCATGGTATACCTGGGACTGGAGATGAAGTACTGGGGATCGAACTTGAGACCTCATGCTTGCCACACAGGCACTTATGTTGCCAAGCTATATCCTCAGTCCTCTATCAGTTTTTTGAAGGTAACAATTAATGCTTAAAAGTTATCCTTTGACCAATTTTATATACTAACATCTACAACCTGAGCAACTACATTGAAGATAGCACTGTGCAACGTAACAACAACTGTTGAAGACCTTTCGCCTTTCTTTTTTCTGTTTTTTTTTTTTTTAAATGTGTATCTTTTTTTTTTTTTTTTGGTGGGACCAGGGTTAGAACTCACAACCTTGCACTTGCTAGGCAGGCACTTGTACCACAGAGCTGTCTCCCCAGCCCCGAAATGTGTATCATTTCTAATGTCATTTCTACTATTTTTATACTCTCTTTAAAATAAATTTTAAAACATCAAAAGGACAAGGAAAAAGTGTCAAGGTTTAGGAAAGGAAGAGTTAATGTTTTAACTGCTTGATTAATCTTGCCCGCCTGTGCCTCGTAGTCTGAGTGACCAATTTGATGATCGCAACGTGTGATATAACAACCAATGCTAACTTCCTGTTCCTGCTTTCAAATCCTGTACCACTTTTACTGTCTAATGGAGCTTTGTTTCTGTCCTTGTTCCTATTATTTGTTTTTGTCTGCTTCTCTTTTTTAAACAAGTAAAAAGCAAAAAACATTAGAAATGATAAAGAATTTCACTAAACAAAATGATAGGAACTCAGCCATGGTTTTTATATTGCATCGTGTTATCTTCAAACTAGTTGTCCAGATTAACAGACATAATCCCATAAGACTGGTCAAAATTATAAAAGATTAAAAAGGAGAAAAAAATTAGACATAAATTGCTCCTTTCAATAGACCACAGAAATCAGCTGTACAGATATGCAGGGAATCCTATGTATATACATATATATTTCCTTTTCTGTATATAAATACATCTTTCTTTCTTTCTTTCTTTCTTTCTTTCTTTCTTTCTTTCTTTCTTTCTTTCTTTCTTTCTTTCTTTTTCTTCCTCCTTTCCCTCATCTCAGTGATTCCTTCCCTTGGGACACTTTGTTTCCCTCTCACAGTATCCATGGAACCTTTTGGGCCCTATTTACCCTTGCAGGTCCTTACACTAGGAGGACAATACAATGTTTACACATGGAAATAAAAAAGACATTTTCTATCTTTCTCTTTTTCCTTAGGTCAAAGAGGAGGCCAATGGCCTATGGAAAAGTAAGATGCCTAGGGATTGGGCAGAGATGGTAGCTGAGCGCCATCTCTGGACCACCTTTCCCCTATTTGAGTCTATAGCTGTTTGCACAGTGAGCTACCTTCACAAGGGCTGAAAAAGTCGGATGAGCGGCATGTAGCCTACTTGCAGAGTAAAAGGATACAGTGAAGAAGGAAAAAGCTGCCCACATTTTTCTTCCTTCAAGTCAAGGTGGTCTAGAGAGAACTTGAGTCCCAGCCCAAGCCCACAAGCCCTGCTGCCAGGCCAATACCTTTTGGCTGAACCTCGGGAACTGCCCGCGGACAAATGCACAGGGTCGACTGCCTCCCCCACCCTCCCAGCCTCAGATGCCAGAGCAGGAATCTCCTTCTGGTGAAGTCACACAACAGCCAGCACAGAGCTGTGGCCAAGAGCCTGGGTGAGCCCTGCTACAGCAGTGCATGCCCCTGGCAGACACTGCAAGCCCTGTGTGCAGGCTGAGCTCCCAGACAGGGCCTCTACGCCGACACCAGCATCACGTGAGACTGGGCGAAACAGGGGCAAGTTGTGGTGCCCTCAGATTCAGCTTTGTAATAGGTGTGGTGCCAACCACTCTCCTCCTGTGACTGTGCAAGCTCAGAGTGTGACACAACTTGGTGGCCTTGCTGGATGCAGGTCTGACATAGGGTCTCAGAGCTTCTAGATTTGCAGTGGCCCTGTGAAGAGCCAGGCAGAATCCTACCAAGCCTGAGCATAAGCCAATCACTATAAAGGAAAGCAACATGGGGTCAGAATACTCAACATACTCTACTATCACTTTCTGAACCATAACAGCAATATATTTTAAAAAAGAAACTAGGCTTGCTTTGTCACTTAGTATTGAAACAGTGACAACACATTGATGATTCACACACGGCAAATCTGGACCCAGGTGCCAACTTGTGCTGAAAAAGAAGTGATTACAGGCCAAGAGAAAATAGGGAGCTTGCTTACAATGTCTGGAAAGGGAGTCACATACAAAGCCAGACTTATAGACTGAAATGAATACCTTGCCCTTCAGTACCAAATGACTCTGCACATGAACAAATCTCTGGAGCTCTTGGGAAACCATGACATCATTTGGTAGACATCATGAGGAGGCAGAAACTGACCAACGTGCATCAGTATGGGAGACCCTTCAGTGAACTTAAAATGGCCACTTCATGGAAACTCAATGAGTGAGTGAGTTTAAAGGCAATAGGAAAATGTTTTAGTACTCTAACAGAGAAGCTTAAAGGCAACAGAAAAACTCAAGTAGAAGTTCTTTTGTTTTTGTTTTTCTTTTTGTAATGTACTTGGTACAGGGTCTCACTATGTAGCTGGGACTTGTATTCCTCCTGTTTCAGCCTCCCCAGTGCTAGGACTACAGGCATGTGGCACCACATCCAGTCTTGGTGGCTTGCTCAGCACACCCAGGGGTGCCAGGGATTGAAATCCAGTCTCTGCACTTGCCTAAGCAGGTTCTTAGTCTGCTGAGCTATCTTGCTGAGCCCAAACAGAAAATTACACCTGGAAAATTAAAGACACTATGGAAGGCATAAAGAATGAGAAACTCATATATCATTCAGACAGATAAATAATTCATCCACGATAGCTACTGGAAGATATAGGGTTGTAGGAGAGAAAAAGTATAAAGAGAAATAAAGAAAGATTAAAGGAACTTTGGGGTAGTGTTAAAAGAGATACTAGGATTTGGGATACTGGGTTTCAGGAAGGGATTGAATTTCAAAAGAATAGAAAGCTTATTAAAAAAAATAATAATAGACATCTTCCCAAACCTAGAAATGGAAAAAAAAATATCCAGGTACAGTAAGGTCAGAGGTCATCATTCAAACTTACTTGAATCAAATTCAGCCTAGGACGTTTATAATCCATCTCTCATGGGTTAAAGACAAAGAGTATATTTTCAAGGATGCACAGAAACAAATAATACCCAGCGTGCCTCAATGCACCTTGCAGAGGACTTCTTCGTAGAAAACTTACAGGCTAAAAGGAGAGATTTTCTCATTACTTGTGGAAGAAACCCTGCCACCCAGAAGACTGTATCCAGAAAAGCTATTCTTTAGAAATGGAGGAGGATGGAGGCCTTCCCTGGCAAACAAAAACTGCTTTGCTTCTACCAGACCTTTAAAAAAAAAGAAAAAAACAAATAAACAATAATAACAATAAAAGAGCAGGAAATGATAAAGGAAGTTCTTCAAGCTGAAAGAAAGAGATGCCATTTATTATTTATTTTATTATTATTATTATTATTATTATTATTATTATTATTATTATTATTGTTTTTTTTTTTTTGTTGCAGAACTGGGGATCAAACTCAGAATCACAGGAAGACTGAAAACTACTACTAAGAGTAATACACAGGCAAACCCAGAGTGCTCTCCTATTGCAAGTGTGCTGCAAAAACCATATATGTCTTTAGCAAAAAAAAGTGAAAATAATGATAAAGAACAATGATCATATCATGTTAAAGACAGGAAAAATGGAGGAACATAACTGGTGTAGAAAAATTTCAAATTGCGGGAAGGAATGTAGTAGAAATGAAGAGGTTTGTTCCGCCCATTGCTGGTATTGAATTCAGTACCACCCAATGTCTGAGCTACATCCTTGGCTATTTGTATTGGTTTTTGTTTTGAGGCAGAGTCTTCACTAAGTGGGAGACCCTGGACTCAAACTTGCTGTCTAATTACTTTTCTCTCATCGATGGGACAAATATTCAACACTCAAAATGAAGGAAGGAAAGGTTTATTTAGCTCACAGTTACTGGAGGTTTCAGTCCACACTTGGCTGGCTCCAAGGCAGACTGGCACATGGCAGAGAGCAGCTGTTCATGGCAGCAGAACAGCAACAACAGCAACAGAGGCAACCGACCAACCATGGCAATAAAGAATAACAGAGAACGCAACAGAGAAAAAAGTCTGTTTCTCAGTCTCTCTTATAATACATTCAGGCTATCGTCTCAGGCTGGGGAAGGTGCACACACCCATAATCCTAGCAGTAGTAAGGTCCACAATCCCAGCAGTAATAAGACACATAATCCCAGTGGATCATGAGTTAATCTCACACTCTAGAAGTCCCCATCCCATCACTGCATGAGGCTTTGGGTGGACAGCTAGACACAAATCATAATTCTTGCTGTCTTCTTGCTTTGGCTTCCTGAATAGCTGCTATTACAGGCTTGGCCCTCAGAGCCTGGTTGAAGAGTTTTCTTATTCTAAAACATTCTATTGTTCATTTGTTTTCTTAAACTCTTACCTTTATGGTCATGCTAAGATACTATCACTTTAAAATAGCCTGGTATAAACAGAAGATTTTTGTGAACCTCATTGTAACTATAAAGCAAAACATTATAACAGACAAGTCAAAAATAATAAGTGAGGAATCCAAGAATATTAGTAGAACAATTCATGTAGCTGCCAAGGATAACTGTGATAGAGAGAGCAAGGAGCTGAAGCAAAGCTGTAAGTCATGGGAGGGCTGCAGTAAGACCTGGTCTATCAGTCATTGCTTTGGCTGTAAATGGATTAAGTCATCCACTTAAATGCTGTAGAGTAGCTGGACGCAGGGGCATGCACCTGTAGTCTCAACTGCCTCGGAGGCTGAGAAGAGAGGACTTCTTGGTCTAGGAGTTCAAGTCCATATGTTCCCTGCTTGGGCAATGTAGTGAGATCATTTGTCAAAAGTTAAAGTGTGAAAACGCATGGAGTGACAGAATGCACAGAAGGAGAGTGACCACTCTCCCAGCCCTGCTGTCAGCGATGCGCTCATGTCATCTCTAAGGCGCTGTGCTGGTCCGCTTGCTCCCGCCAGGCACAGCTCTTGTACCCATAACGTCAATGAGAAGAAGCTTAATTTTCTCAGTGCTTCAGTCGAGGACCAATAGGCTCTGGTAGAAGACGGTGACAGAATGAAGCTGCATAGCTCATGGGGGCCAGGAAGCAGAGCGTGAGAAGACTGCTGGAGGGGAAAGTGAGAGTGACCACATGGCCCCCTAGGCCTCCCCTGCCCACCCAGACACACACACAATCACCGTACCAGTCACGGTTAAACTCACTCTAAGCACTTCAGAGCAGATTGGCAGACTACACATGGAGGGCAGAGCAAGATTTCTCCTGTAAATGGAAGCGAAGCAAAAGCAGCAATTGTCACACAAACGCCAGTAAGGCAGACATTAAAGCAAAAGCAGAAGAAAAAAAAGACAGAGAAGGTCATTGTACAGTGACAGCGTGGTCAATTTAGCAAAAGGAAATAATTCTGAATATTTATCCACCCAGTATTGGAGCACCCAAATGTATAAAGCAAGTATTACTAGACATAAAGGGAAAATAAACTCCAACACAATAACAGGGAAAGGACTTTTTAAAAAGTCCTTTTACCGGTGGAGAAAGCATCCATCAAGACATCCCAATAAAGAACATCAGAGTTTAATTTTATGCTGGCCTAAAGAAGGCCTAATAGATAGCTTCAGACGACTCACTCTTCAGACAGCCCATTCTTCACAGCAGATCATACGATCACCCTGAAAGCAAGTCTCAATAAATTTTGTTTAGCAACAATGATATAAAATAAGTTGATAGAAATTCTCTGAAACTATGAAAACATGTGCAAGTTAGCACCTTACTTTCAGGCAATCAATGGAAAAAAGAAGAAAACATGAAAAAAAATTATTAAAAAAAAAAAGATAGAAGAGATATAACACACCAAAACTTGCAGGATAGAACAAAAGCAGTACTAAGTGGGGAGTTTATGGTGACAAACACCTAATTAAAAATGGGGAAAGTTCTCAAATAACCAATCACTCAGGACACCTCAGAAAACTAGAAAGACAAGAGTAGCCTATATGCAAATTTGGTGAAAGAGAAAACTAATAAAAACACGAGCAAAAATAAATGAAAAGAAGACTAAAAATATATAAAAGACCAACATAACAAAGAGTTAATTCCTGGATACCATTAACAAAATCTAAGCAAATGATCACGTAGACCAGGAAAATAAATAAAATCTGAAAAGGAAAGGCAGTCCCTACAGCTGATGCCACAGAAGTACAAAGATCACTAGACATCATTTTGAAGAATTATAGGCCAAGAAATTTGATAATCTAGGAAAAAGGACAAATATTAATATGTGCATCACAAAGAGATAAAAAGCCTGAACAGACCAGTTAAAACTTCTGAGACTGAATCAGTAATTAACAGCTTTCCCATTCAGTAAAGCCCAGGAATAAATGGCTTCACTGCTGAATTCTACCAAACATTTTTGATTGCTCGTTTATCTGTTTTTAATTTACTTGGTACCGGGTCTCACTGCGAAGTCCAGATGCGTAATGATCCTTCTGTTGTCAGCCTTCCTTGCACTGATATTTGAGGCGTGCATGATAAAGCCCAGATTTGGTGACCCGCTCAGAGCACCTGGGTGGGGGCTGGCACTGCAGGCTGAGGATGGGACTCCCTACCCCTGCGTCTGCCTAACCAAGCGCTTTAATTCATTGAGTTATCTGGCAGGCCTTTGGCTAAAACTGTTGATAAATTTATATGCAAAAATTCTCAACAAAATATTAGCAAATCAAATCCAGCATAGCAATGAAAACACTATTCACCATGATCAAGCAGGATTTGTCTTGGGGCGCAAGGCTGGCTCAGTTTACTGCACAACCCAATTATATGCTACATGTCAAGAGAAAGAAGGACAAAAATCATACCTCAGCTGTCTCAAGAAAAGACACTTGACAAGATTCAACATCTCTTCATAAAAATGCAGAGCAAATAGGATATACAAAGATTGTGCTTCAACACAGCAATGCCAACTTATTAGAAGCCAATCGCTGACATTATATGCAATGGAGAAAAGCTGAGAATTTTCTAAGGTTTGGAAAGACACAAGAATTCCCATTTTGACCACATATGTTTAGTGCATGAACTGAAATTCTCACCAGAGCAAGCGGGCCAAAGCAAGAGAAAGAAATTCAAATTGGAAAAACAGTCAGTTTGTCAGTGGTTGAAAATGACCCTGAGTGGTGTGCAAAGTGGTACACAAACAATTCCAAAACTTCATCGAACAACTACAAGAACTGATGAACAAATTCAGCAAAGGTGCTGTATTCAAAATTAACATACGCTAGTCATTAGCCATGTTATATGCAAATACAAAATTAACTGCACTAAAAAGTGAATATGTGAGGAGATGAGCATTTTCACCCTATGTAAACATTACACAAGAGATGCGTAGATCAGATATTACACAATATCACATAAGCGTGTGTCACTTCTCTATTTTGTTGAATAAGTTAAATGCTAAAATTTTTTTAAAAAGATGTATGTATCTACTTCTCTAGTTATCCTAATAAGAGCACAAAAACTCTATGTTCTGCCCACCCGAGGACACTATTTTGCTCCCAGCCTGACTGACACTGTATCCAAGGAAACCTTTTTCTTTTGGAATTATGATTGAAAATCATATCAAGCCTCATGAATCAAAGAGCCTATTGTGTTCTCTCAGAAATTTTTTTTTTATTATTAGCACTATTTTAAACCTTCACTTTCCAAGAAATATTGCATGAACATATCAATCATTAAAGAGATTACCAGTGTTCACATTTGAAGGAAATATTTTAGTTGTATCTCCCTTGCTGAAGCAGGGGAGTAGGCAATTTGATTCCTAGAAATGCTATCATTCTGATTGGATGTTGATTTGATTACTCTCTTGGGCAAAATCAAACTATGGCTCATAGAAGCATGTAGAACTTAGCACTGCCTCATACTTTGATGGAAAGAGTTTCAGAATTTTTGTCTATGGAGCTGCAGTGGGGATGTCACAAGCTTTCTCTGAGTTTAATTTAATTCCGCTTCTTGTTACCCTCACATTCTACAAATGAAGTCATAGATAAGTGAGGTGTTTTAAGGATTTTTTCCCCCTTTTTGAGACAGGGTCTCGCTATGCAGTTCAGGTTGACCTTGAGCTCGCTTTTGCAGCCCAGGCTGTTCTCAAACTCACACCAATCCTGCCTCAGCCTCCCAAGTGCTGGGATTATAGGCATGTGCCCCCACGCCTGGCTGAAGAGATCTTAATCAAATAATTTCAAGGTGCAGCCTCAGTAGATAACTATCTATAAGAAAATGTTACTCTTAGGAAGATAAATGAGAACCGCTGCCTTCATAAATTATCCTGCAGGATTGGAGAGATGGCTCAGTGGACTAAGCACACGCTTAGGCAAGCTCAGGGACTCCCCAGCACCACATGCCATGCTGGCCCCACCCCCAGGATCACTGAGGCAGCCACAGAGACCAGGCGTGGTGGTGTACACCTGTAATCCCAGCACTGGGGAGGCTGAAAACAGGAGGAGCACTGTGAATCTGAGCTGTGTAGTGATAGCTTGTACCAAATACATAAAAAAGAAGAGAGAGAGAGAGAGACAGACAGACACAGACAGACAGACAGAGAGAAGAAATGATGGCGTAGTTACTGTCGATACTGTGCAAACCTGACTTTGCTGGGTTTACTTTTTCAAAGATAAAGTGGCAAATACCACCCCCGCAAAATCCACATCAGCTCACTTAACATGTGCCAAGGGGAACTTCTGGAGTAGCTCTTGGATTGCAGAGAAATCGCTTTCTTTAAAGGCAGTAACTTTGCACAGTTATGGTCATAACCTTAACAGCTCTTGTTTTCATGGGAAAACCAGAATTTTCAAGCTCTGTGAGTGACTTTGTGGCCAAAGCACAAGAAAATGACCTTATCGTACAGTAAGGAAACATCCGTGGAATGAACTGTGTGGCCCACCGTTGGGGTCAGTTGGTTTTTGGTGGAGACAGCGACCGCAGAATCCGAGGACGCTGAGCAGCACTGAGACGGAAGCCTGCCGAGAAAGTCTTGCTGGGAACAGCAGATGGTAGCAGCTGCGTGCTAGGTACTAGGGTTGTTTCTGGGCAAATTATTCTAAATATATTTCTTTAAAATTATATCTAAACTCACCTTATCCTCCTGTGTCTGAAAACACAGCCTTCCACACGAGGCTAGGAAAGTCTGCATCTGAGCGAGCTGATGTGAAGCACTGGAGTGCTGCTGTTATTGGATCCAGAAACGACTCCGACAAGTAACACTCATCTTACTATTTCTTCGAGCATTCATGTTGCAGACAGAACTAAATGGCACTCTCTCCACGCAGGGCTACTGAAGTGCAAAAGCCGATGGGGGTCTGGATCGGGGCACAGCAGAGGACCCGGTCCTGGGCGGCCGCTTCGTAGTCTCCTGAGCTCAGCTCTATTCTGATGGCAGATCTGTGAGATCCTTTCTCCTAGCAGCTGCCCATCAGCCTGTCTGGTGCACAGATCCTGTTACTGACCCCCTGTCTATTTTATTTATGTATAGATTTTTATTTTGCATATTTGTAAGAAGTTCGTTTTAACCGATCCACAAACACAAACGCTGTACCTGTTCCTGGTGGAAGGCATTGTCTCAGTTTGCATGTTTGGGTGCAGGGCTTGCACCCCTGTCAGCACCTTCTCTCTCCGGATTCTGAGTCCTAGGTTGACACTTGGGCCCAGAATCCTCTCAGCGTCACTCACAACGTCCTGCCCTGCTCACGCTCTTCTCTCGGCCATGATTTTCCCAATATGGCGTCGAAGAACCCGGATGTCCCTACCTCTACTGAGTGCTTTTTCTTAGGGTTTTGTTTTGTTGTTTTCTTTTAGGCCTCTAATAAGTGCAACCAGAACGTGAACTTCACTGTGTCTCAGAATTCCTGCATGCTCAGCATCATAGTTTCAGATACTCCGTTGAGCCCTTGTGTACTGCTACAGTACAGAGCTGTCCTCTTCATCTCTCATTTTGTTTTGTTTTGTTTTATTTTATTTTAACTTCTAACTCAACAGCCAACTCTGTTGTGCTGTGTGTCTTCCCGACTCTTGACCAGCTTTGTCCGTGTTGGCCCTATGCATTATTCTAGCTATTTTAAGGAAGAACCAGTACACATTATCACTATTTAGAAATATTCAAAAGAATTACCATTACTTTTGGACAATTTTAAAAGTAATGAAATACTGGATTGAGTTCTTCAATAATTTTCAACAACTCTTGAAAAGTTAGATAATTATTTTCATTTTCTTCTTGTTTAGCTTTAAAGTATGCTGTGAATCATGATAGCTTCATTTACT
>PVKN010019434.1:0-16358 GCA_004027915.1 Capromys pilorides | reverse complement strand
TGTTGTGTTTGTTTGTTTCTTTATTTATTCATTTTGTGGCTGGCTCAGCCTGCCCCGGTGGTGGCGCTGGCGCAGCATGTGGTGCCGGGGATCGAACTGCAGTCCCCGCAGTTGCCTGAGCCCTCCTAAGCAGGTGCTTTAGACCACTGAACCATCTCGCCGGCCCCGAACTGCATTTTTTAAGTTCTCCCCTTCCCCCCCTTGGCCTGCTCAGCAGGCCCTGAGGGCCGAGCTGGTGAAGCGCATGCTGGGAATGGAACCATGGTCCCCTGCGCCTGCCTAAGCTTGCCTGTGCAGACTCTTCAGACCACTGAGCTATCTCCCCGGCCTAGGTTTACTTGAGTAAATGAAAAAGCATTTTTAGAAGGAAATCTAATAGAAAATTTGGTTTAAATAATTAGAAGTCTTCTCCTCTCTTCTCATAGTCAAAGTATAAAATAAGTAGAAAACAACATTACCTGGTAAAAGAAACATTACTCAAAGTTAATACTTTAAAAATTCTATATCTTTTGATTCTTAATAGTTTGGTAGCCTTACGGATATTCCTCCTTTTGGAGAAATGAAAACAGCTTTGACAATTTAAGGTTTTTAGAATGATGTTTAGTGCTTATGATCTAGCTTGATTCCCAGAAATGAGATGTTAGGACAGCTTGTTCATACTCATTTTAATAAACTATTAATGAATAAAGTTTTAATAAACAATAATTGAAGATATAAAGCATACTTTTTGTTTTAAGAGCAACATAGGCCATTTGTTATGTACCACCCAGTGGAAACCCCATGCAATGTATTTATACCTCAGTTTCCTCATTTGTGATTTGAAAGCTGGCCCTGGGAAGCGGACAGCCAGGGCTTGCAGCCCTGCAGGGTGCATGCGAGCTCCTTGGGAGGCTGGAGGTACCTGGGCTGCTGAGTGCCCCTGCTGGTGGCGTCAGAAGCTGGATCTTGGAGACGATAATCGTGGGCGTCTCATGTGTCCTCTGACAGAGTGTTTCCTTGGTGGTAAAAGTACGGTTGCAATAATAGCTTAAAATTTAGCATCTCGCCCCCGAGCTGCTAAGGCCAGTGCTTGTCATCATTGCTGTTCTGTGCCCTCTGCATGTGTTGTCTCTTGCCAGCTGAGCTGTACTGTTCTTCAGGGTCAGTGGAATGCATTTCCCTCAGTGTTATGTGGGGTTCTTGTTCCAGTGTCTGGAAACCCCAAGGATAGCTGGTTTGTCCTCTAACTGAGCACCTCCACAGAACCATGCGGTGGCGCTTGTTTTCCAGCCTCCAGATTGTTGAGCCCTGTACCTTTGTGTCCATCTCCCTTTGAGCCACCCCCTCCTTTTCACGTTGGAAACTTGGAGACGAAGCTTACTAGAATCTTCCTCACCTTTATGGAATGACCAGGAGCTGTGCTGTCGCTGACTCTGTGCTTCCTGGCATCCCAGAGAACAGACACGTGTGTGCCTGCCTCCGCACACTCTCAGGCAGTAGCCTTCTGCAGAAATGGCTCGTGGTTGCGGTCTACATCACCTTTCCTTCTGGATTTTTCTGCTTATGTTTTTTATTGTTTAACTGTGGTGGATAACATCTCTAGAACATTGTCTAATAATTTGGTATACTGTCCATTATTTCTTGTTTCTTGTTATTTTTCACCAGAGTAAAATGTCAACGATGTTTACATATGCATATTAATATGTGCAATCATATTATTGTATATAAGACATTGCTTATTATAGGAAGCACACACATCTTATGGGATGATAGAAATTGTCCTGTGTAGTTACGACACCACCAATTGTAAGGTACCCTCCTATTCCAGAGATGACAGAATGTGAGCAGATGTAGCTGAGGACTGATGAGACACAGCATGTGCAACACATACTGCTTTTAGTCTGAATTTTCCACTGAAATTTCCATGTGCTCTTGCTTGCTCCATAGATATTTATTTATTTATTTTTTAAATTTTATTTATTTATTTATTTGTTTGCTTGTTGTGTTTGTTTGTTTCTTTATTTATTCATTTTGTAGCTGGCTCAGCCTGCCCTGGTGGTGGCGCTGGTGCAGCATGTGGCTCCGGGGATCGAACCACAGTCCCCGCAGTCGCCTGAGCCCTCCTAAGTAGGCGCTTTAGATCACTGAACCATCTCGCCGGCCCTCCATAGATATTTAAAGGACAAAATTATCTCCACAATTTTAGTGAGCTGTATTTCAGTTACTTTTTCCACCTTTGCAAATATGAAGACACATTTTAAAAATTTTTTTAAAAATATGTTTGTTATAGAGTCTACAGGATCTCACTCCGTAGATTGGACTTGTAGTGATCCTCCTGTTTTTCAGCCTCCCAAGCACTGGGATTACAGCCATGTGCCACCATGTCCGGTCTCAATTGCTGTCTCAGTGTGCTCCAACGGTGGGACCAGCTGGCACACCAGCGATTGAACCCCAGCCGCTGTGCTATACCTAAGCAGGCACTTTAGTCCGGTGAGCTATCTGGCCAGCCCTGACGACACATGTTTTTATCTAGGACTTTTGGTGGCACAAAGGTGCATTCATTTGAATGACTTGCCATGGGAAAGATCAGTTTTTTTCCCTTTTTGGGAAAGGGGAAGCTATACTGGAGGTTTTTTAGTTCTCTGTGTGCAGAGTGACAGCTTGGCTCTGTTCCCACTAATGCACGCTGGTGTCCAGTGATGCAGCAGAACTGAGCTTGTGCTGTCACTGTCCCTTGCAGGACACATACTTTTTTCATCTTAGACAACATTGATTGAAGCTCATGGTTACTTTGCCTTAGCTGCTGTTTAGCCCCAGGACTGAATGAGTGACAAGCCTCCTTCCATCTTTCAGTTTAATCGTTCCTTTTACTCCCTCTCTTCCTGTTCTGTAGTTTACCCTTATTTTTGGAGGAATAACTCAGGCGTGTAGTTTATTGTGAGAGAGGCTCCTGTGTGTGTGTGTGTGTGTGTGTGTGTAATGGCCAGAAGTGTGATGGATGGGAATTTCAGGCTCTCAAAGGAAGTCTCCATGGTTACTCTCTCAAATACTTGAAGAAAGGTGCTTCTGTATAAGCCTGAGGGCTGCACCTCAAGGTCCACGTGGGGTAATCTGTTCAACCTGAAGAATTTTCATAGGGGTACAGGGGTTGTGTGCCTGGGAAATCTGGAAAAATATAAAACTTAATTTCTCTATCAACTAAAATTTTTTAGGGGATTCAAGCTCTAAGTAAATGAACAATATAATGTTTTGTATGTACAACTGATCCATAGTTCTTAATATGATAAAACATATAGGAAGTACTGTTTCAGTAGTTGTCACTCATAAATGATACTGCAAGAACTTAATTAGATGAAATAAATGGTTATCAGTTGTTTTATGCTACTTGAGCAGTAACGTTTTTTTTTCTTAACTTGCATTGGAATTTTATTTGTTGGGAAGCTTTTAAAATCAAAGCCTATTTCTGGAGATTAAAAACAGTAATTAATACAGAGAATCCTTTGTGGTCCTCATCGTGGTCTGGGAAGTTCACATTTGTAATCCCATGGATAAGTTATTGGAATCCTGTCAAGTTAATGCCAATCTACCACCTCCATTGCAACCCACGGTGAGAATAAAGACACTAAAGCATACTTGTAGTTGTGGGGAGCCCAGGGGTCCCGAATCCAGCCATGGTAATGGCTATCTGGAAGAGACTATGACCCAGGGCCCAACCCGGTTTTTATTCATTCATGGCTTGAGGCTGGGTGACTGTGGGAGTGACCCGAAGCAGGGGAGTGCTGTGAGCTGGGCTGGGCAGGAGGCCGCACTCACCTCTGCAGTGTGCAGGGAGAAGGCTGTGCAGGGCGTGACCTGCAGGACACCACTAAGCTAGTGTCTAATGTTTTGGGGTCAGTGCTACAGCTCTGAGGTGGAATTCTTTAAGCTGCAAGCAGTTGGCCTCTGTCTTGCAGCCAATGGTGTGCAGCATTAACTCTTCATCCCATCTCCACACTAGAGAGCAGCAGGTGGGGTTCCTGGGAAACACACCTGCTGTCTTCAAAGACCACCATCAGCACTTTGGCTAGACCGATATGCACGGCTTAAGGTCAGTTGAAGGGATAAGGGAAACATCCTCGCCAGCTCTGTGCGTGTGGGTCAGGCATGGCCAAAATGGAGACATTTCTTTCGAATTTCCCATATGGTCCTCCACAATTAAAATGTGCTGTGTGCTGGTGCCAGTCGTCCCTCCCCCAGTGCGTGCAGTCACTGTGCACCGCAGACTTGCATTGGTTAAGAAAGCCATGTTCTGTACTAGACATAGAGCTGTTAGGTTATTCCTTTGCGTAATGCTTGCTTTGGTACCTTACAAGTTTCAGTACACTTGTCAGTGTTTTTCATTGGGCTGCTGGAGGTGAAATCTGAGGACTTGAGCTGGCTGACAGGTTCTCTGCCTCTGAGCTGCAGCCCCTGCTCTTTCCTCACGTTTTTAATTGGGGAATTGGTTTGTTTTAGTCTGCGTAGTTCTTATCTTTGAAATTTATAGATTCTAGGAAGGACCTTTATATTAATTCATCCTTGTGTTTCTATAATGAAACATCAGAGACAATTAATTTACAAAGGAAAAAGGTTCATTGAGCTCATGATTCTGGAGGTTATGTCCAGAACTGGGTGGCGTCCTGGCTTGGGCCTCCAGAGGGGTGCTTGGTGCAGGGGCAGAATGTCCCTGGCAGAGCTGCCTGCTTACAGGGCAGGAGCCCAAAGGAGACAGAGACAACACGCTCAGAGCCCTGTCCAGGGCCTGCCTGCCCCAGCATCTCCCATCCGGCCTCACCCAGATGCTCTACCACCTCCCAGTAGTGAGCCCTGTGCACCAAGACTTTATTTAACATACGGGTCTTTGGGGGCCACTTACAGGAGCCATAGCCAGGCTCTGTGTGGGAGTTTGGGGGTAAACTGGGGCATTAGGCACCTAAGTGTTTTTTCTTGTTTTTAGTTGAGAAGCTTTCAGCAGGGTATCAAAGGGGCTTCATACCTCCAGAGAAATTAGTACAAATCTGTACAATTTTAGGTTAGTGCTGTTTCTTTTTTTTAGCTTCCATCATGATCTTTTATTTAAATGCCTCTTTTATGAAAAAATAAAATGTCATAATCAGAAAACAAATAACAATAGTTTTTATACTATATATCCTTATCTTCAAAGTAGTTATATAGGAGACATAAGCCAAAGATTCTTATGAAAATCAGAATAAGGGCCAGCCAGAGAGCTCAGCAGACTAAAGCACCTGCTTAGGCAGAGCGCAGCGGCTGGGGTTTGATACCTGGTGTGCTGTGCCTGCCCCACCTCTGGGGTGCACTGAGACAGCGACTGAGACTGCGTGTGGTGGCATATAGCTGTAATCCCAGCATTTGGGAGGCTGCAAACAGGAGGATCACTACGAGTCCATCTATATAGTGAGACCCTGAACAACTTGTAGACCCTGTACCAAATACATTTTTTTAAAAAGGCAAAATAACAAATCTTTAAATATGAATTTGCAAGCTGGGGAGATAGTTCAGTAGCATAAGTGTCTGCCTGGCAAGCACAAGGTCCTAAGTTCGATCCCCAGTACCACAAAAAAAAAAAAGAAAAAGATTTGCAATTTGAGGAAGTATTTCCAGTTTCCCCTCTTTTCTGTTTATCTCTCTTCTGTGTTGTTTATATTTCTCATCTGGGAGAAACTAAGTGATACTTGAACTTGTGTGAGAAATTCCATTTGACCCAGCAAGCTCCATGGTGATGTTGGCTATAATTCGTGAGAATTCTAGAATGTATCAAAACTCAGAGGTTGATCTTGAGTGGTTAGTTCTGCAATGGCAAGACTGTTCCAAAGGTGGTTGAAAAATAACAAACTGTCAGGAATTTCACTTTTAGGGGAGGAATAAGTAAAAAAGGTGGCATTCTTTTCACAGGAAGAAAGATTTAAAACGTTTTATACTCCCATGTTGGAAAATATGAAATATTAAAAACAACTAATTGAACTTGAGTAATTTTATTTTCACAGCTGTGATTAAAATTGTCTTTGAAGGAGAATATATTGAAAATGCTGTTAGTATGGAGTGGATATACATGTACATGTATATATGTGTATATGCACACATATGTAGGAATTGCTTTTTAGTATTTATGAATAATGAAAATGATTTCTTTTTAAATTGCAGTGCATGCAAGATATGGGAAATACTAAAGCAAGATTACTCTATGAAGCCAATCTTCCTGAGAACTTTCGAAGACCACAGACAGATCAGTATCCTTTAAAACTTGTTTTTTGTGGGTTTATATATAAAAAAAATAATTTTTACTGTTCATGTTTATGTCACGTTATTGTTCATTAAAGATGTAACTGATTTGCCCTGAGTTGTACTTTGTGTATAGTAGGATTTTAATAGATAGTTGTCCACAATATGATGTGCATAATTTTTTACATAGCTGTTACTGAGTGTGAAATTTTGTGACTTTCTTTTTCCTGATTTCCATCTCTTGATAAGAGAGTATATGTTTATTATCTTAGGCTGTGAACATCCTATTTTAAAGGTTTTTCCATATGGCTAGCCTTTGGTATACACCTTTAAGTAGTACTATATTTATGAGAAACAGTGGGCATGTATGTGTTTAAGTGGCAAATTAAATAGTTGAATTCTGAGTAATTTATAGTAATCATTAGTGTTAGCTTTCTTTGTCATAAGTTGCACAGCTACGCTTGCTTTCTGTATTGCCTTTTTCAATGGGTAGATTTTTTCCACAGGTTATTTTTGTGAAGATGTGTTTCACATTTGTTAAAGATAAAATCATTTGACTCTGATAGGATTTCTGAAACTCACTGAAGTTAAAGAAAGCTCTGACTGATGTTAGCCGATTGGGAACCGCTGGAGTTCCTCCTGCAGGGGGCTTCTGTGTTCTTTCTGTCCTGAGCAAAGAATTGGTCAAGATAAGTGCAAATGATAGTAATGTTTTATAACAGACAGGAAAAGAAACTGGCTCTACAGAACAAGTTTGGGCCAAATAAAAGTAGGAAAAGTGTACCCGACAGTGTGAGAATGGCCTTTGTGCAGGACGTCGGCAGTGCCCTGTGTGGACTGTTTGTGTGTCTCCCACACCTCAGGTTGAAGTCCACACTGTCCTGTGCAAAACCTGCAGGAGTTCTCAAGGGAAGTGCACATGTTGGGCTTCGGAAAGTGTTCTGAGGCTTGTCCTAGTGATATTGGAGAAGCGAAACACCCAACCTGAAAGGGACCTGCGATGAGTTCGCAGAACCCATTGTGATTCTCTAAAACCAAAGAATGAGTTTTAGGAATAAACGGAGGTTAAGAGCAGAGTATATTTATTGGGGAAAGAAAGCTTCTGTCCAAGAGAGGGACAGGGGGGCCTGAGTAGGTTGTCCTGGGGAATTTGTCTGTTACAGGGAAGTTGATAGAATAAAACCATGTGGTGAGATGGATCTAAGGTGGAGAATATGGCAACTCACTTAGGTGGGCACAAGATGGGACAGAACTGTGGTCAGCCAATGAGATCAGAAGCACCATTGCTCAGGTAAAATTGATTAAGTCCAGGACTAAATGGGGAAGCGAGTCACGTAGCAAGTGGGCACGAATATAGAACAGGATCCAGTAGCCAGCTTGTAGCAGTTGACTTAGTGGCTCTTGCTGGCTCCCTCAGGGTGACGATCAATCCCAGATGTTAACTTTAGGAGGTCAGCATTTGTTCCATCTTTGGTCTCTAGGTCTGTCCCACACAGCAGGAACATCCCTCCCTCTCACAGTTGTAAGCTGTCTTGTCTGCCCTGCTTGTCTCCTTGAGGGCCTGGCCCTGTCTGACTGCCTATACTATTTCTATCTAATTTAGCTGTCTGCAACAGTAGGATTTTGTAACAAGTCACACCTCCTTCCCTAGCTAGTTTTGCCACATCCAATCTCTTGTCTCAGTGAGAGATTATTTAGGAATTTTATATTTATTTCTATTCAGCTTTGCTAGTTCATATGTATCCAAGAAGTCATCCATGTCTTCTGGGTTTTCTTTTAGGCTGTGGGGTTCTCTGAATAGTTACCGATGATATGCATTGTGTCAAAATCCATTGTGATTTGCTTTTTTAAATTTCTAATTGCATGGATGTTAGTCTTATTTTGGTGAGATTGGTGAACAACTCTTTGATTTTTTTTTTTTTAGTCTGTTTCATTAATTTCTGCTGATATTTATAAATTCCTTCCTCATACTAGCTTTGGGTTTGAATTTTTCTTGTATTTCTAGGACTATGAGGTACATCTTTAGGTTGTTTATTTGAGCTTGTTCTACTTTCTTGATGTGGGAATTCACTGCCATTAATTTCCCTGTATGAACTGATTTCTTTGTGTTCTATAGATTGTTTTTCTGTTTTGTTTTGGCAGGCTGAGGCTGCCTTAAGGGCAAGTCTCATGCTCCCTGTGGGGGTGGGAATCGAATTGTGGTCCCCGGTGCCTGAGAGACTTCGTTGAATCATGTGCTTTAACCAGCTGAGCTACCTAGGAAGCCCCCCTGTGTTATATAGACTCTTGATGTCTTACTGACATTGTTGTTTGAGTGTAGGGACTACTTTCTTCTTTAATTTTATCTGTGACCTATTGATTATTTAAGAGGATATTGTTTAATTTCTGCAGGTTTGTGTAGTTTTTTTGCGCACGCATGTGTGTGTGTGTGTGTGTGTGTGTGTGTGTTGGTCATTGATTCCTAGTTTCATTATACTGTGATCTGATAATATGCATGGGATGATTTTAGTGTTTTTGCTTTATTTAAGCATACTTGATGGGCTAGTTTATGATCTACTTTGCTGAGAAGAATGTATTTTCTTTGTTTGAGAATGGAAGACTATAGATCTGTAACTCTATTTATTCCAAGGTTTTTTCGACTCTGATTTCTTTTGTTTGATTGATCTGGCCATTTGTGACAGTGGAGTTCTGTTGGTGTTTATCTGATTTTTCGTGTCCAGTATTGTCTGTTTGGTGAAGTTGTTTATAGTGATATTTGTTGTGTACATAGTTCCTACCTTTTCCTGTAGAATAGTTCCCTTCATGAAAGTTTTGGGTTTATCTTATGTGGTTTCTTAGGGATTAAAGAAGCTTCCGAGTTACATAATTGATCCTCCTGATTCCATATTGTTATCCCTGAGTGATATTCAGGGAAAGGTAATTTATACCTTCATAGTAGCCTGGCATGTCGATCTCTTGTGTTCAGGTTGGTAGGTATAGTATTTCAGTTTTTGATGAAGTTCAGAGGAGCAAAATATTAATGTTTTGGATCAGAGATAACTTTAGAAAGGAAATTTTATAGTGAGTTGATATCTGCTGTCAGTAAATTCTTGACCTTTGACAGAGTGAAGATGTTGAAAATAATAGTTATGGTACTTTGTGCTTGCCCTATGCTGGTGATGGTGAATATTTTAGAGCTTTCAGTGGTAAGATGGCTCTCTGTGGCACGTGTGCCATAAGTTTGCGCCCACTGCCCTAAGCCAAGTGCTTAGCTTGATTGGCATTATATATACATTATCTTTATTGCTCTCAAAATAACTAAGTGAGAAAGCGTGGAATATATTCGGGAGGGGCTGAGGGGTTTGAAATGTTTAAGAAGCTATTGAGACTTCCAGAATGCACACCTTCCTGTGTAAGGGCACTTGAGTGTTATTTAAGATGATAATCTGAGTAAAATTAGTAGTGCTCTGTTGGGTCTCATGGCTGTCATGGTTTAGAGTTTTTGCAAGGGAAGCAGTATAATACAGGACATATTTTTTTTTTTTGTAAGATTATTTTATAATGAATCCCTCAAAGAATCATATGCAAGAGTGCAAGAAATATATGTACACACTAAAGACCAAAGAATCTAGTTGAGGACCTGGATCCAGTGTCTTACATGAGTGTAGCTAAAGACCTAGAACTCATAAAAGTGCCTCACGCAAGTCCAGCTGGAGACCAAGAGCCCATGACAATGTCTCATGCAGGCCCACTACACCTATCTGTGCTGGGAAGGCCTAAGGGTCAGTGGTAGAAGCTAGAAAGTCTGTGCCAGCAGTCTGAAGGATCCGTGCCAGCAGACTGAGGGATCTGCTCTGGAGCCAGGCAGCAGTGTTCAAGGTGAGGACCAGAGCCTTCCCAAAATGAACTGTAGCCGTTCTCAGTGATGGTGAGGTCCCGAGCTCCTCCTCTGGCTCACCAGGAGAGCCCACATGACAAACTTCTCCAGCAGAATGGCCCAACAGAAGCAGCAGCTTCCAGCAGCTCCCAACAGCTTCTCTAAAGAGCTTCCCTAATGGTCTCTTCCAACTCCCAAAGGTCTCTGCCTCTTATATGGCTGGCAACAGTCAGTCCTTGGGGAGGCCTCCCACACCCAGCACCAGGCTACTTTGGTTCAGCTGGGCATCGTGCGTTGACCGTCAGTTGGCAGTCCGCCACATGACCTTACATTTCAACAGTCTTTACAGCTGGATTTTAAGATTTATGTGACTATTGCAACTGTTCAGTGTGAGGTATGACTTATATTAGGCTTTTGGATTATGCATCTGTGCTATTATTAAAGAATACTTGGTTGATTTTTCAAACTACTGCTTCTTTCAAAGCATTTACAGATTATGATCATCTGTACTTGAGGTGTTGATATTTCATTCACTAAAGGACAGGTGATTATTGGGAACTATTAACAGAGGGACTTCATCTAAACATATTTGAGATAGATGACTACCAGTGTTAGAAGTCTAAGATGAAAACTTGAACCATGAGGTTAGCCCCCTATCCAGTGTAGTGCTGTAGCATTTCAAAAAGACAGGGATGAACAGACAGAGGGAGACAGACAGACATAGCCAAGGTTTTGAAAATATCTTGCTAGAGGCAAATGAATCCAAACTGAGCTAAATTTATAATATCAGGCCTCATTATATTCTTAACAAGATTTGTTGCTTTTAAAAAGCTTTGCAGTTTATAAAAGTTAGAAAAGCTGTTGTGAAAGTCTCTTTTCAGGTGAGATGATTCATCGTCGGCTGCATGTGCTTGCATGTGATAAATGATAAAACTTTACATTATTATTCAGGTATTTCATCTTATTTAACAATTTTAATTACTTCAGTTCCATGAGTCCTGTAGTGTACCAGAGCTAATCAGTTCTTTGAGCTTTTCAAAGTTTTACTGCTGTCCAGGGATATGTGGAAGATTTTTTTGTTATTGTTGGAATTAGATAGAAATTTGTTTGTAGAAAAAGGAAGATCTTAAAATGCAAATACGTGTTAAAAGGTAAAACATGTAGAGTTTTTCTGTGCTTGTACAGTATGAGTTGCTGTTATGGTTTAATGTAGTCATAGGTTGGGGACTTCTAGCGTTTGAGACTGACTCATGATCCATTGGGATTCTGTGTTTTAGTACTGATGGGATTATGGGTGTGGCCTGAGGTGATAGCCTGAGGCAGAGAGCCTGAATATAACCTAAGAGAGACAGAGAGACAGACAGACAGGTTCACTGAGTTGCCTCTGTTGCAATTGTTCCGCTGTCATGAACTGCTGCTCTCTGCCCTGTTCCACTCAGCCTTGGAGCTGGCCGAGTATGGGCTGAAACTTCCAGTAACTGATAGCTAAATAAAACTTTTCTTCCTTCATTTGGGTGTTGAGTATTTATCCCAGAAAGGAGAGAGAAGTAAGTGAGACAGTTGCTGATGGTGGTGGTGAGAAGATTCGGAGGTCTTACTCAGTGCTTTTTATTAGGCATAGAAAAGATTCTGAGCTACGTAGAATTTTATTTAATAAATCCTGAATCAGTCACTTAAATTTGAGCTGTTATCAATATATTGCTTGCTTTGATTCCTTCAAATATCATTTTTATATCTGATTTTTAAGATTGTATTACTGATCTTCTATCTCAAATGACATCTGACAAGTGAAAAATAAAGATAGTTATTTTCTAATCTTCAAAGTTGTTCATTCTTTTATTGCTTTTTCCCATTTACTTATTTTAACACAAGTATGTAAGCCACCATAGCTCTTAGCACTGTAGTTGCTGTTTCTTTCTACTGCGGGCTATGTATTTTATATATTTAAAATACATTTATATATTTTTAAAGATTTGTCTATGAAAATACAGTATATTCATATTAATAATAAAAGCTAAAATTTAAGTGAAATATCACTATACTGTTTCTTTTTTTTTTGCACATCAGACAGGTAATGTGCCCGCGTTGTAACAAGGCTTGAGGGAGGCACATCTCATGCATAAGGCATGAACACCCAGTCATCACGCTCATGAACTGAAGGATCACTGTTTCTATTTTTAATATTTATTTATTTTTTTGTATTTTAGTACAACGTCTACAGGGTCTCACTACACAGATTGGACTCATAGTAATCCTCCTGTTTTCAGCCTCCCTAGTGCTGGGATTACAGGTTTGTGCCACCACTCCCAGTCTCAGTCCCCATCTCAGTGTGCCCTGGGGGTAGGGAAGGCACAGCACACCAGAATTGAACCCTGTTCCTTGCCATCTGCCTAAGCAGGCGCTTTAATCTGTTGAGCTATCTGGCTGGCCCTTATTTAACTTTTGAGACAGGGCCGCATTGTGTAGTTTAGGCTGATTTTAGATTCATTGTGTAGCCCAGGCTGCCATCAACCTTGGTGATTCTCCTACCTTAGGCTCCCAAGTGCTGGGATTCCAGGTATGTGTCATTGTTCAGCATGTTCTTATTCAGTACTTTATGCATGTTAATTTACTTAATTTCTAAAATAGTCTTGTAAGAGGAATACTGGTATTAGCCTCATAAAGCTGATGAAACTGAAATGTGAAGTTATATAAAATAAGCTGAGTTTATTCAATGAATGCATACTGTTTTTTATGTTAAATGGTATTCTAAATGCTTCATATATATTATTTCCAAAGCTCTCAACAGTCTTGGGAGATGCAGATTGCTGTCTTTTCCACATACCCAGGAGTGGATTCAGCAGATTAGCTAACTTTAGAATTAATTGCCTGTGAAATGCTGCGTGCCTGCCGGTGTCACCAATGGTGTTGTACATCAGAGCACACATTCTTTGGGAAGGGTGTGCTAAAGTCAGTGTCCAGTGCAAACGTGTAGTCAGGGCTTCCTGTGAAAACTCCCCTGCCTTCAGTGCTGGACTGCAGCACGGTCCCAGCGGCAGTGCAATTGCCTCTCCGCATCACAGCGGAGCGTGGCAGTTAGTTTCCGTGGGCCCAGGAGCTAGCTGCCTTTTTCTGTAAATGAAATGTTATTAAAACTCAGCTACACATTAGGAGAAGCCTAAGTCTTTATTATTTAGTCCCCCGAGAAGAAGTACGCTTACACCCCGTGAGTCACGGCTTCTTGAGGTGAGCTAACAGTGAAGAATTAGCTTACATTTGGGGTTTTGTACAAAGATGCATAAACCATTTTTCTCTGAGGCGCGTGGAAGCTGAAGTCACCTACACAGACAGCACGTGCCTTAGAGCACAGTCTTTTGATTCCATGAGAATTTTAGAAATTGACTTTTACAGTGTGATATGATGGCTTTTTAAAAAGTTATGTTTTCTGGTGATAATTTGGAATGTCCTAGTGAATTCTTCTGCATGCTTTATTTTTCTGTCTGTGTAAAACAATATGTCTCTACTTAATCTTGTGTAATTTTTACAAAATTTGTTGCTTCTTAGATAATTTCTGAAAAACTTTGTAACATAAGCAGAAACTTTGGTTTAACTTCACAATTTCTCATTCCTCAACTTTGGAGGTAAAGTGTCTGTTTCTTTTTTTTGTGTGTGTGGGACCGGGGTTCAAACTCAGGACCTTGCACTCTTGCACTCGCCAGGCAGGCACTTGTGCCCCGGAGCTATCTCCTCAGCTCCGAAGTGTCTGTTTCTAACAGAGAAGGAATTCTGTAGCTGCTTTAAGCTCTCTGTGGTAACTGTAGGGTATGTGTGTGGTGCTGGAACCGCAGTGGTGTAGTTCTGTCAGGCTGCTCACTCTGTTAATGATTTGAAGTGTGTGCGCATTCCTGGGTGGTGAGAGGAAACGAGGAAGCAGAGTAGGCGCAGAGCAGTGCCCCAGGAGGACCTAAACCAGATGTGGGGTGCGGGCGGTGAGAAGAGTGAGAGTCGCACGCTGTGGAGGTGGGTTGGTGTGTGTTTTTAATGGGAAATTTCTCTCCAAGAGGTAGACTTTCTCTGGAGAACACGAAATGGGTTACAAAATTTAAGCTGCAGAAATAATGGGAGAGGAAGCACAGGCCGAAGAATCCGAAATCTTAGCGGGTGGGCCTCAGGAGAAAAACGAATAGAGGGATGTTTACATGTGACTGGACTCTTGGTTTTCCTTAAGTTATCTGTTTTCAGAGCAGTAGAATTTTTCATCAGAGATAAATATGAAAAGAAGAAGTATTATGATAAAAATGCTATAGCTATTACAAATGTAAGTAAAAACTTCACCTTCTGTTGATGTTTGTTGACTAGATCTTGAATTTTTAATACGGAATATAGCTCAGTTTATTGTGAAAATTTATTAGTTGCATATGTTTATTTGAATATTTGAAAACTTTGGGGTATATCATGAATGGGTACAAGTTTCATATGATGAATGTGATCCTTATCAGTATCTAAACTGTACCAATAAACTGAATTAATGATGTATGAAAAAGAAAATATCAGTCACATAATGTCAAGTTCTTGTAAAGTAAAACTCCTGATTGAAAAAGACGCATATTCTGAATAAAAATCTAGTGTATGATTACATGATATTTAAGTTAATTTTATGAAGGCTCCCAAACAGATGAAGCCCCTCATTGAGAAAAGAGAAAAAATTATTTGCAAAATTCTGAGAAGGTAGGCAGAAGAAAAGGCCAGGTTTGTCTTACTGCAAGAGCTTTCGTGAAGATGGTGAAAGGGGAAGGGAGTCTCCCGGCATGTATTAAAGTGCAGCTTTCGTTGATGTTACCTGGCCTTGTGAAACTTGTAGTAGCTAAGACCTTATGGCAGCAGTGATCAAATATATATGTGCTGCTTTTAACATTCATTAAACTTAGGCATCTTAATTAATTATAGACTGTAGCTTAAGGCCATTGTCTTCATTGTTCACATCATGTTTTGGCCTTTGGTTCTTAGATTAATAAGCTAAAAACTAACCGTGTGGCAAAGTCGCTTGTTAAGAAATTCAGAAACAGTAGTTTAATCTCATTTTCTATGCAGTGGTTTTTGTTTTTCTTTTTGATCCCTATGAAGAAACAGTATACTAAAAATTCAATCAAATTTTGGCAGAATAAGAATTAGTATCTTGTTTCTGATCATGAAAATGTCCTCTTAAATATTTAATAGTGTCACTGGTTTATATTTTAGAGGAAAGGTATTCTTGTGAGTGAGATCTGAGCTGCATTTATAGCAGAAGTAAAATCTGTGGAAAAATTGATTAAAAATGGACATGGTTGCCAGGTGTGGCGGTGTGTGCCTATAGTACTACTACTACTCAGGAGGCAGAGACTGGGGCATCATTGTGAGTTCAAGTCCAGCTTGGGCTCTATAGTGAGTTCAAGGCCAACCTGAACTGCATGGTGAGACCCTGTCTGAAAAGAAAGAAAAACAAAATTGATACCGTTGAAAGTGATATTTATGTTTATAAGCTTCAGACTGGTGTATTATAGAGTACAAAAGAACTAGCTTTAAAACGTGTATAAGTAATGTATTTTCATGTAAAATTTTGAAAATTATTTTAGAATACTTTATAGAACACATTGCCTCATATTATTACCTCTTAATTCTACATATTTTTGTTTTAAAATTTATATTTATGCAGTTTTTAGTGTCCTTAACAACTCAGTGGGAATGATGTAGTAAAGTGTAGGAAACATTTTCTGAGATGGCCCTGACCTTAGGTGGTGGCCCTGGCGCTGTCCTGTGTGGGACTAATGCTAATGTCCCTGTGAACTTGGTCTTGCAGCTTGTTTTCCTTCCCAGCTGGAACCTGATAGTAAAGCTTTTCCTTTTTGGGGGGTGAGGTGGGGGGTGTGGTGCAATAAAATGTTGGTGACACTTCATTTATTGAATACAAATTTATGTCCTAATACTGAGTTTTAAAAGTGGCCAAGATTTTCATCTTAAGAAAAAAAAGAACAAGCACTGTTGTAGTGAATTGTCATGCCTGTTTCCAAGGATTAGTAATTCTTGACATTCTAATTACTTGTTTCCCCTGTATAGTTATTTTATGTTCTCTTTTACATAAGTTTAAACAAGGAGTTTTTATGGTACAAGTTATTTTAATTGATTTTGTGACTTTTCGATCTTTTGCTTTCCATGTGGATATGTAATTATCTAGCAAGTATACCTCCAGAACAGACCAGGTTAAACCAGGCCTGAAGATACTGTTTGACCTTTTTAAGTGAAAAATATT
>PVKN010019433.1:0-16369 GCA_004027915.1 Capromys pilorides | reverse complement strand
CTGGAGAGCAGGGCAATTGTCCCAACACTGATGCAGATGGGGCCTTTGGGCTATGGATCACTGCCCTGAGCTCAGTGAGGAAAGCCACCTAAGAGGGTCCCCAAGTCACCTCAGGAACATTGAGCAGATGTCAAAGATCAGTACTTTTAAAAACAAAACTTTGCTATATAAATATAAAAATAAATGGGTGCCAAAGATTTTATTTAATTGGTGAATTAATATGGGAACCAAGAGGTGAACTGTTACAAAACATATACATGCAAGTTATCACAAATGCTAAAATCAACGGGATACTAGCTAGTTATATGGCAACAATTCATATTTCCACGAAGAATCACTTTAATTATTGCCAGTATTCTAAACTTTGAGAATTATAAAGTAGCTCACAAAGAAAGGCAGATACACAAACAGAAAGGGCCTACTACACAGGATACTCAGTAATTTTTCTGCTCATTGTCATTTTCTGGCATGGTGGAGTCTCTAAGACTGGCTCATTACTTTGTCTTTCCTACTTCTTCCTCCCCTGCTTCCTTGCTATATTAATTCATCTGAGAAGGGTAAATTAAAAGAATGCTTACAGGACTGGCCAGATAGCTCAGCAGACTAAAGCACCTGTTTAGGCAGAGCTCAGCAGCTGGGGTTTGATTCCCAGCTTACTGTGCCAGCCCTGCCCCTGGGGTGCTCTGAGATGGTGAATGAGACTGGGCGTGATGGTGGATGCCTGTAATCCCAGCACTTGGGAGGCTGAAAACAGGAGAATCATTGAGTCCAATCTACGTAGTAAGACCCTGCAGATCCTATACCAAATACATTACAAATAAATAAATAAATAAAAATAAAAGTGTTACAATGCGTGGACATGGGCATGTTACTTTGCTTATTTGTGCCTCAGTTTCCTCATCTTTAAAATGAGAATAATTTAGCACCTACCTCACAGGATTGGTGTGGGGATTAAATGATGTAATCAATCTCATCTCCTATGAAACCTTCCAGATTGCTTCATTCACTGAAAACTTCAAGTGTGCTAGAATGAGCTGTGCCACAAAGATGCCTCATCAAAGGACAAGGACAAAGTCAAATCAGTATAGCTGTCCACATTGGGCTGTGAGAGTGGGAAGACAGAGTGGGTGTGGACTGGCGTGTGGCTTTACTTAGCTGTTTGACACTCCGAGAGCCCAGAATTAGTGAGAAAAGCCAAAGGTCAGTTCAAAAAATCAATATAAGGGGCCAGTGAGATGGTTCAGCAGTCTAAAGCGCCTACTTAGGAAAGCTTAGGCAACGGAAGGGACCGCAGTTCGATCCCCGGCACCACATGCTGTGGAGATTGATAGAGAAGTGGGTAGGGCTTTGAAACCCATGGCAGACACTGTGACAGGCTGTCCTGGAAGTTGTGCAACCTGCCACTCCCTGCCCAAGTTGGGACCTCGGTTACAACTGCCCAGGCTTCCTAAGGCTTTCACACCTGTGCCCTGCCCTGTGCCTGCTCCAGGTCAGGCTGAGCCAGTCATTAAAAAAAAAAAAAATCAGTACAGCTCTGTGTCCCTTTACATTATTCCTCCTCAAATCTACACAAAATGTTAAGTGTGAAATCTCAAATGGGAGGAGATTAATTTATTTATTAAATAGCATAGAGAAATACAGTGAGGAACAAGATTTGCTGAGAACTCTTAAGCACCTAGGCAGTAAAAGCACCACACTGCTGCAGGTGCTCCTATAGTACACAGAATCTGTCCTTATTCTAGCGACTTCCTCAATCTGTGGCTGCTCATTCCTGGTCTTCAGATAGGACTTTCCAGCCTTAAACACTACTGTAAGATCTGTCATCTCTCGGATGAACTAGGAATTCTCTGGCTCTAGGCCTAAGAATGTGATATCACTCCATCTGCCATAGTTTGGGACACAAACTTCATCTCATACAGGGTTGTGTGTTTCCTTTTCACAGCCTTTGGATTGAGGGTCTACTGGCTTCTAAAGACAACAGTATTTCTTTTCATTTTAATTAGTCTTTCACAATTGGACATATACGCTTACTCTCCTCCCATTTTGGATTTCATACTTACATTTTGTGTTGTCTAGATTTGAGGAGGAATAATGTATATTTTATATTTTGGGGTGGGACACATTAGAGTTCACATGTTAGATCTCTTCTACAGCTCATGATGTTTGGTGGAGAGAAAAGTGGTTTTACCTCACAAGATTGATAAGAACATTACACATGAATGACGTATACTTCTCCCTGTGCAGTGCTTTAGGTATTTAGTAGGCACTAAATGCAAGTTGGTTAGTTTCTTCTTCCTCACTTCAACACCGTAATTCCTTGCCAAGTAAAGAGGATTAAATGCTGAATGTGCATATAAAGTAGGCAAACACCAAAGGGCTGTGTGAATCTGGGGACAGAATGTGACGGGATGTGAAGTAATGGGCAGAGGATTATGTCTTACTCTTCTTGGGCTACTGAAACAAAGCACCACAGCCTGACATATACGCGACAGCTATTTGTCACCTCATGCTTCTAGAGGCTGGAAGTCCCAGATCGGGATGCCAGGGAGGTCCTGGTGCGAGTGTTCCTCCTATTGTCAGAGGCCTCCTCTTTTTGTGTCCTCACATGGAGGTGGGGGAGAATGAGGAGGATGACAGGGAGAAAGAGAAGAGAGGGAAAGAGCAGGAGCAGGGAGGGAGAGAGGGAGGGAGGGAGGGAGGGAGGGAGAGGCCAACAGAGAAAGGGAAAGTGAGAGAGGCCAAAGGACTGCAAGCTTGCTGGTATCTCTTCTTAGAAGGATACAAACCTTCACTTTCACAACCTCATTTGGCTTTAGTTATCCCCATAAAGGATCTGAATACAAGTACAGACACATCAGAGCTTTGAGATTCAGCTATGAATTGAAGGGGGACACAAACGTCTCCCAGCTACCACCCTTTATTTTTTTAAAAAAAGTTTATTTTGTTTTCTTCAACCACATTACATATTTGTTTGTGTTTTGGCCGGCTCAGCCTTCCCTGGGGGATGGGGGGCGGTGCAGCACGTGGGGCCAGGGATCAAGCCTCGGTCACTGCGCGGTGGCCTAAACTTCCCGATGCACGCGCTTTGGACTGCTAAGACATCTCACCAGCCCTCCTACCACCCTTTCTTTGTTTCTCTTTTTCTTTCTTTTCTTTCTTTCTTTCTTTCTTTCTTTCTTTCTTTCTTTCTTTCTTTCTTTCTTTCTTTCTTCTTTTTCTTTCTTTCCTTCTGAGAGAAGAGAAATTGTTTTGGGCAGCATAAAATATACAACAAATTTAATGAATAAAGCAGCAAAAATTCCTTTATTTTTAATATTTTTTATTATAATAAAAAGAAGGTTGCAGGTAGCCATGGTTGATTTTAGTTCATATAAATCATGTGGTCATATTCATACTTGGCATTTTATTTCACATCTTACCTTGAACATTTAAACTTGCATTAAGATTTATAAAAATTCTTCTTCCCCTGCCTCTTTCAGGACTTGGCCAGGGAAGCGGACCAGGGAGCTGAAAGAACATCACCATGCTTCAGCGTTCTCTCCAGAACCAGAGACAAATAAGTCTTCTCACAGGTCAAGGTTGCCACGCTCACTGCAATGAAATGGGACTCTGATGTCCCTCAGTGGCCTGAGTTACTAGAATTGCACCTCTTAAGCGTTTGAAAAGAGATTCAGAGAAGGAGGACTTAAAAGAAATGAAGAGACTGAATTCTGGGTCCCCTTCCCACAGTTGAATCTATCAAGATGCATGTGGTCATATTCATACTTGGCATTTATTTTTATTGCTTATTTTACTGTCTCGTTCAGACATTTCATCGCAGGTTTTTTTTTTTTAATGAAAAGGTGGTGCCTGTCTGTTTTCTTATACATAGTATCCGGCATTATTGCAGACAACTGTTATCATTTCTGTTTAGGAAATTGGAATTGTTTTTACAGAGAAAACAGCTTTGAAGGGGAAGCTACAAACCAGGGCAGCAGAAATGAGATGGCACAAAACCTTTGTGGTTTTGTGGAGGGTTCAGTTCTCCCATCTTGGCAGTATGGTACATGGATGCCAAGTAAAGACAGAGCCTGCCTGACAAGTCCAAGTTGATCCCCAAGGTGATCCCTGGCACTGCCAAACAAACAAAACAAAACAAAATGACAGAACATTCTACAGTTGAGGAGCTCTGGGATGACCCAATTCTCTCTATGGAACAAAGGGCCATGAGTTCAAAAGCTCAATGCTTTTATTGATAGCAAGCAGAGAGGTGGGTAGTGGTCATGGTAGAGTATTGAGAAAGGGAAACTTTGCAGGCATTGGCTGTAAGGAGAAACAGCAATTTTGTATCAGGCATACAGGCCTCCAATAAGCAACGTGACAGACAGCTTGACGCATGCAAGGCTGGCACCTTTACTGCCAGAACGGAAGAATTCCTTTTGAGTCTCACAGCCCCAGCTGAGATGCTATCTCACATCTTAGCACTCGAATGCCACAGGGTCCTGCTCAAGCTCTCATTCCAGCCACCAGGGGGGTGTGAGAGGCAATTCTTGCCTGAGTGCTGCAGACAGACTTGTTGGTGTCCTGGCCAGACTCACTCACATTCTTTTAGCCAATTAAGGGACCGTCTGCTTCTATATAACCAGCTCTGCACATCTCCGTGAACAGGGCTGAAGTAAAAGCCAGGTAAGGATGGAGGCAAGGGACTTTGGTTTTCAAGAGAGCGCAGGTTGTTGGTCTCACTCAAGATGGTGCTAAGGGAAGGACATCTTGTTTACTATGGTGATGTGAGGGAAGTTCAGTTCTTCAGTTGGAATAATATACACTAAATCAAAATATTAGCCCTGGCCAGTGGTGGCAAACCTTCTAGAGCTTTCAGTGATACAAACAGCCTGTTGTTGCATGTGTGTCATGGGTTTGCCACCACTGCTCCAGGCTCTAAACCCTGTAGTCTTGAAGAAGGAGGAAAGAAGACTTTATTATTTGTAAGGTAAAGTTTCCCAGGTGAGTTAGGAACCAGTCCTCATGCATTCAGAGACTTCCCAGCCCTTTTGTAGCTAGGGTGTCCATGTGGCTGACAGTAGACTTTTTCTTTTTCTGTCTTTTTTGGGACAGGGTTTCACTATGTAGCTCAGTCTGGCCCTGAACTCAACTTGAATTCTCAATGCTCCTCCCGTCCCAGGCTTCCAAGTGCTTGGATTATAGACAAGTACCACCGCACCCAGCCTTACAGGAAACTTTGTGAGGAAAGATAGGAACATAAAATTAACACCCTGCAGGGATGGTTATGCATCTTCATAAAGTCTCCTGTGGTCAGATGGAGTTGCATGTGTGAATATTACTATAGAAGTGCTGTGAATATAAAAATGGGACTAGGAAATCCAAAGGAATTAGTTTAACCATGCTAAGGTATGTAGAAAAATGACTGCATGCTCAGCCCAGTGACGCTCATAAGAAGAATCTGGGAAGGTAGCAGTTATTCATTTTCTTCTTAATTCAGTCAGCCCGTATTCATTGAGTATCAGCCATGCGCCCAGAACAATGTCTAGTACATGGCAGGCACTCAACAAGGATCTTTGAATGAAGAACACAGGAGCCTTAGGCATTTTATTCTAGACATGAAGGATACAGTGGCGAAAGGGGATGGAGGAGGGGAGGCAGGGGCTATGCTGGAAACTTGGGTTCTCTTATAAGGGGTTCGAGAAGTCTTTGAGTACTTTTGACAGGAATCTCTCCCTTGCAGAGGTTAGCAAATGATGGCCCAGAGGAGGATCTGGTCAGTGAACTCTTACTAAAATAAAATGGGAATGTTATCTAAGCATCATCTATGGCTGAGTTCACTCCACAATGGCAGAGCTGAGTGATTGTGACAGACAAAACAAACAAAAAACAAACTTGCAAAGTCCAAGTTATCTTTCATCTTTGTAGAGATAAAACATTTGCCAACCCTGCCCTATGGTGTGGAGAGCGGCTTGGAAGAGGGCCCACGGGGAAGCAGAGAACGTGTTCTGTTCGCATATTCTGGAGACAGAGGCACAGCATTGACTGATGGGCTTGTTGGAGTGGGAAGACTAAAACAATAGCTCCTAGGGGTTCTGCCTGGAGCTAGGAGGGTGTCATTTTCTGAGAGTGGGCACCACTACAGACTAAATGTTTATGACCCCCTTCACAGGCTAACACCCAGCCGGATGGTAGTAGGAAGTTGGGTCTTAGGAGAGATCTGTGCCCTCTTAAAGGGGCCTTCACAGCATTCCCCTTCTCCCTCCAACCACCTGGATCGATAGCATAGTTCGTCTAGGAACCAGGCAACACCCCCTCATCAGATAGGGTCAGCTGAGCCTCGATCTAGAACTTTAGCCCCTGAACTATGACAATGTTTCTGTTAATAGCTACCCTGTCTATGGTACTGTGTTACAGCAGCCAAGTGAATTAGGATATGCCCACTGCAGAAGGGAGACCTGGAGAGTGGAAAATAATTCAAGATTTAAAATTTGAATAGTTCAATTCAAGATGTCAGAGCTCATATGCATAGAGAATGGGAGGCTAAGAGACAGGATGCTGCTGAGGCCCAGAAGAGAACGATTACAGTATAAACCCTGGGAAGTAAAAATAAAACAGACAGAAGAGAGTTGGAATGGTGTGCTAGCCAGAGACACCACCAAGCCAGGGCCTCAGAAAAGCTTCTGAGGTCTTGTCAAGGCCTAGGGAGCAGAGACAGGAATCAGGAAGGGACTGTCTGCCCAAGGCAGGACCAGGTTTCACTCTCTCTGGTGCTGAACTAACTGATAGAGAAGAGACAGATGCAGTTCTACCTGGAGCTGGGTAGGTTTAGGATTTAGAGTCAACCTGAACTACAGATGTAAGAATGAGACAGATGGAAATCAAACCTGCTTCATTTCTAAGGTGGGCTTATGGATGGTGGGTTTGATGGGCTTCCTTGAGTCCCCGATTCCCCATCTTATTACCTGCTTCTAACCATGTGGCAACATGGTCGGAGAGGTCAGGGCCCACAACTCAGACAGACAGCTACCCACAGACCTCCCTCCAGGAGGCAGGGCTGGGGGTGGAGTGGGGAAGAAACCAAGGACAGCAGTCAGAATTTATTTTTTCCAAGATCAACTGTATTGAGATACAACTTAGATGAAAACCTCTCATTTTAGGTATATAATTTTATGATCCTGGCAAATGAACACTTCTTATGACACCCCCATAACACTACCCTAATCATGGAGTGGACTACTGTCCCATCATCCCTCAAAGTTCCCTCCACCTACCCTGCACACTTCTGACCATCACTGACCCCCTTTCTGTCATCCTCGGTTTCTTTCACTTGGTGGAATGGGAGAGCTATCAGTAGTTTATTTGTTTTTTATTCCTGATTAATATTTCATCAGTATGAATACTGGTATATCATTCGTACCAGTATTTATATATAGCAAAATTTGCATATCCTTTTATTGATGGGCATTTGTGTCGAGCTTTTTCCTCTTATAAGAAGAGCCCTGTTTCTTCTTTTAATTCAGCAGATAAATCATTCTTTTTCCTAGAGGTGGGAGAGGAGCGAGGCTGGCCAGCAGATTGAGCACTGTTTTTCATATTGTCACAGTTACTCTTCTCTCGTTGCTGGGACAAATACCTGACACCCAAGATGAAGGAAGGAAAGGTTTATTTAGCTCAGTTACTGGAGGTTTCAGTCCATACTCAGCTGGCTCCAAGGCAGACTGGCACATGGCAGAGAGCAGCAGTTCATGGCGGCAGAACAGCAACAATGGTGACAGAGTCTGTTTCTCTTATTTTACATTCAGGCTCTCCACCCCAGGCTGAGTGAAGTACTCACACCTGTAATCCCAATAGTACTCAGACCCATAATCCCAGCATTGGATTACCCATAATCCCAGTGGCTCATGAGCTAATCTCAAACTCTAGGAGTCCCCGCCCCATGACTGTATGAGGCTTTGTGGGGGACAACTATACACAAACCATAACACATGTGCATCAGAATTACGCACAGGGCTTTTAAAAGCCCAGTTTCTGGTCCTTAGCCTCATGCTTTCTGTTGTTGCAGACCTCGGCTGAGTGGAGAATTTGACTTTTTAATAAGCAGTGCTGGTGCTGTGGCTCCAGGAAACACACTTTAAGAACCATGGTCTGGCAGCACGTCCTTGAAGAAACAGGAGGATGTGGAGGTGAGTGGCCTTGTCATGGGTGTGGCCTGCACCAAGCCTCATTTATACACAGCCCCCCACTCATGTGCCAGGCAAGATGGTTTTAAGAGTAGCTTTCCTGAGGTGTGACTTAATAACATACATTTACTTCTTTTTTTGTGTGTGGTACCAGGGACCAAACTCAGGACCCTGCACTTGCCAGGGAAGCACTTATTCCACTGAGCTCTCTCCGTGGCCCTCACTTCGTTTCAGTAGAAAATTTAATGATTTTTTAATAAAGCTACCAAGTAGCACAGTCATCAGCATGCTCAGATGGGGAAGATTTTCATCATCTGCTTCTAGCCATGACGCATCAGCTGCCAGTGAATCCTGCACCAGCCCCACGCAGCACTAGTCTGCTCTGTCTTGAGGGTTTTGCCTTTTCTGATCGGAGTCCATGGAATTGTGCAATATGTGGTCTTTTTGTCTGGCTTCTTTAATTTGGAACACTGCAGCCTGTATAAACACTTACAAATTAATGAATAATATTTAATTATATAGATACACCATTTAATTGTATGGCTATGCCACATTTTGTTTCCTTTTCTTCTGTTGTTGTACTGAGGTTTGTTTTTTGGCCATGGTGCTTAATGCTTCTGTGAATATTATGTAGAAATCTTTGCATAGCTTTCATTTCTCTTAGGTGTACAGTTAGGAGAATGGCTGGCTCATATGAAAAATTCATATTTAACATTTAGGAAACTGCCTGACTGTTTTCCAAAAGTTATAGTTTCACCAGCGATAGGAGGGGATCTATTTTTCTTTAGTTCTCTAAATGAGAGGAATACAAGAGAAACTGAGATCTACCTGGAGGGGTATGTGCAGAAATGTACTAAAACTGGATACTGTAAGTGCACACACAGTAGGGTGGGAACCAGGGTGTTCCTCTGTGCTGGTTTCCCTCTTGGCTTTGGTAAATGCTTTGATAGAAGATGACAGCAAACTGGAATGCAGTAAAAAGTGCATGGAGACCAAGAGTTTTGCCTTTACACACATGGACACCCCTCCTTGGGCACCCTCTTGGCATCCCTACCTCAGTAATATGATCTCAGCATCCCACTCTGCCCACCACATCAGGATGAGCACATCAGAATCACCTGGTGAGCTTAAGAAGTCGTGATGTTGAAGCCACATCTCCAACCCTAACAACAGAGATTCTGTAGGGCTGGTATTCTGTGCTCAGAACACCCAGGTGACTCCAGTGTGCTGCCTCCGTTTGAAAAGTAAAACATTTTGTTGAGTCATCTGCTGAGATAATGAGCTACACAGTTACAGATAAGGAAAGACACTGTCTGTAGGACAAACTGAACAGAGCTGGAGAAGTCTGATGGTACAGGAGGAAGACAGGATGTACTGTCTGGCAGTGGCCTCTATGACCAACCTCATATACTTTTCCTGCTATCATGTCCTTTTTGACTATGAAAAGGAGGAGAGAAGAAAATAACTCAGTGGAGTTACCATAGACACCATGGGACAGGGAATAAAAGCCTTCAAAGCTCTGTTTGTTGCTGGAAGATTTGAGCTGTTTGAACATCAACAGGCAACTCAGGCAAATGAAAGCAGGAGTACTGCATGGCTAAGAGTCTGCCTTGTCTTGGCCCAGAGGAAGCAGGATGCTGCTTCTCCAGGAGGCAGGACCAAGAATGGAGCACACTGAGGCAGGTTAGCAGGGGGTGAACGCCCACCTATGTTTCCCCTCCTCTCCCCTCCCCTCCTAAGCCTCCTATCCCCTTCCCTGCCCTGCCCTGCCCTCCCTTTCCTTTCCTCCAGTGAATTGTGGCATAAAGTCATTTTGTAGAAGGTGGTTTGTGAGAATAAGCAGGAAGAGGGGCCAGAATTTAATATTTGAGGAGAGTGGAGAAGATTTGAAAGCCATTGTTATGTGTGAGAATGTAAATTTTCTGGAGAAAAACAGCATGTCTACTGATGTTGAGAATAAACTGCTGGGAGGTGTTCACGAATTTTCAGTGGTATTGAAAATTCTCTCAGCTCCTACAGGCAGGCAGAAGGCTTGCTCCTGAGTCATATCATACCTCCACAGACATTTAGAAAAGACAGAGAGGCAAATAATGTTAGGGCAAAATCCATTGCTTCAAGATGATATTCTACAAACTCTGCTGGAGAAGGGACAGAGTAAGGGCATGAGCTGAAGGCTGAAGAAAGCCAAGGAAACTGGTTTGGAGAGGTGGTGAGCAGAGTGGGATGCTGAGCCTAGGGGGCGCCAAGGAGGGGTGTCCATGTGTGTAAAGGCAAAACTCATGGTCTCCATTTCCTGCACTTTTCATCCCACTCCAATTTGCTGTCATTTTCTATCAAAGCATTTACCAAAGCTTCAGATGCCCTCCATGTTTTCAAGTCCGAGGAATATTTTCCAGACTTCATTTTGTTCCACTTCTCATTCTTGCAATAGTCTCTTTCACTGGTTTCCAAGCCAATGTATTCTTGTGTGTCTGGGCCAGAAGCTCATGAGAATGGCTCCTGTTGGCAGTTCTCCTGTAGAGGCCCCTACTGTGCACTGTATTTGACTTTCCTAGAAAGGCGAGCTCTGAGCCTTCTTGCCCATATTCTTCCTTCTCAGCAACCTCATCCAAGCTTCCTGGCTTAAATTACTGCTTGTTATCTTCAGTGTTTCTAGGGAGCTCTAAGCCCACACATCCAATTCCCACCAGTCACAACTGCTTGCATGCCTTGAAGGTTTTGCATTCCTCATCTAGTCACCTGAATTTATATGTAACTTATCTCCAAACCTGGCTATTTTCTGAGCTTCCCCTTCATTGCAACTAATGTGTAACTAGGCAAGTTAGAAATCGAAGTGCTACCCCTTCCTAATGTCCTTCCCCCTCTCCCCACATGCCGTCCCTCACTCCCACCAGTTTTGTTCCCTTGGTATCTTTAGACTCCACTCATTCCTTTCCACCTCCTGTGCTATGACCTTGATTCAGTTTCCTGTTAAGAGTACCGACCCAGAGCTACCATGTTCTAGTCTATTTTCACGCAAACTCCTCACTTCCCTCCTCAGAAATTTTCCATTGCTCGTGAATAAGTGCAGAAGCTTCATGCGACACACAGGCCTGGTTAGGCCAGGCCCCTGCGCCTGTTCCAGGCCTGCTGGCTCCATCACCAGTGCTTCCTGGCTTGCTCCCCACTCGTTCCTTGTCCTTCATTTCTCCATGTACACTTCTTCAGGGGACTTTTCCTGACTGCTTTGCCATGCTGGGTTTGTTGTCATTTATATTTCCAGGGTAGTGGCCCCTCCCCAGCTCTTTCTATTTTGATATGGAAATACACCCTCATCTTGGTGGTATTCAATCATGTCTGTTTCTCACAGAGACACGAGGCTCCAGTGGAAAAGGACTCTCATCTGGTTTTGCATCATGCCTCTTCCTCACATAGCAAAACATCTGGCTCTAATGGGTATTTGGAATTTTGTTGTTGATACTAGGAATACTACATGATTCAAGGGCAAAACAGTCTCAGGAATATGTGGTAGGCATCGTTTTCTAGCCAAAAAATCAGATGTGGACAAGTGGGATATCAGGGAGTTCACCTATACATAGCCACAACTATGGCAGACCTGGAAGGTGAGCCCCTTCTCTCCAGGCTGGTGACCCTTCTACCTCCACTTAGCAACCATTTATTTAATACAGAGTTTAATGGTATTTTCGCTCACCCTTTAAAGTGAAAAATTAGAGCTCTCTATGCTCAAACCATGCTTTTTTAATGCTCTCTAATCATAAAACATCAAATGATTGGTGGCAAGCAGACAGAATAGGACGCTTGAGAAACAAGAGAAGCCCCACAGAGGGTACACCTTTCCTCCTCCCCTTGTGCCTGCGGAAGCTACTGTGCCCCAGGCCTGGTCTACAGGGAAGTGGTGATAAAGGCTCAGGGACCTGTGCTTTGTCCCTGGAACTATGAACTCACCAGGAAAAGCTGCTAATCTTTGTTAGGTCCTTACAGTTGGGCCCCTCTCAACCTGAAGAGAAAAGCCTCTAACAGACCAGGCTATTCAAACAGAAAAGCCCCTTCACCCAACCTGAGAGATGAAAATAAATCTGTTTACCAGGATGGCTCCCAGGCCTGGTCCTCAGACTTAAGAGAAATCCTATAAATCAGCAGAATATCACTGTCGTCCTGTATTTCCCTTCCCCAAAGGGGCATCAAACCTACCCATGACCCCTAAGAAACTTGAAATTCTCTATCTTCCTCAGTGAAACACTCCTTCCCTCACCTAAGCTACTGTATAAAGCTCTGGTTGTCTTCTTTTGTTCCTGGTCAATGGCCTTCTCACCCTTGACCAGGCTGCACCCAGCCTGAAACAAAGGTATTGCTGTTTGCTTCAGTCTTGCCTGTGTTAGAGGTCTCAGTCGTTCCTCAGGGTCTACCCTGACAATCTCATCTCTGGCCACTGCAGCAGGCCAAGTTTTTTCCCCCACATCATCATGAAAGTGATATGCACTGTTTGAAAAGTTGCTTCTGCAAGCAATCGCGTTTTTCATTGAGCAAAGTTCGGGAGCCCTCTGGTGGTCATCTGTGGAAAATCTGTGCTAGGTAAGAATTCTATTCTTTGTATCCCAAGCCATTTCCCAAAGCAGTCATTAAAACTAAAGCAGGGCCATTATAAACCAGAAGAAACTAGTGTGTACCAGCAATGGACCCATGCTTTTTTTGTGGTCAGGCTTATGTCTTGCCGGCCCCTGTTACTAAACAGGGATGGACGAGTGGACAGAAGTTGTAGTCTGTGAATCTGGAGGGGAAGACAGGGCCTGATTGGTCTTCCAGAGTGAGCCACAGATTTGCTCTCTGTGGAGAAAGACTAAGCACTATGTAATAGCATAACAGTTCACGTAGCACGTGTTATTCCTGTAACTGTGTAGGGAGGGGATCTCTGGCCAGCTGGCCTCACGGGAGCAAGGCTGGGACCAAGGGACCTGTGACCAAGGGCAGGTGGTAGAACATGCTAGGCTGGTGCTGTATGCAGAGGCAGTTTTTGGACAAAGAGAAAAAGCAGGATAGAGAGAAGCATATGTCTAAGGTGCTTCATTAAGCATGTTTAGAAACCCAAGTTGCCTGTGGTTGAGGAGGAGAAGGTTGTGCAGGCAGAAGAGAGGGTCTGAACTGGCAGCCAGAATCAGGCTTCAAGAAAGGAGGCAGGGTTGGTTTTCTGGGGTCTTTTCTTAAATGACTGGTTATATCTATGATTGCTGTTCATTAATTTCTTGATATGCCATTTTCTTAGGTCTTTTAAATTATGTTTAGCTTTGTGTGTTTAATTTTCTCTGCACATGAAAGCGTTTCAAAAGTAAATATAAAAATCTGCAGTACTTTATACATTAGGAAATATGTGTTTGAAAAAGTTAAAAATCACAGAGATCAATAGTTTAATAGTTACATTTTGAAGGAAGTCCAGTCACATTTACCCACACTGTTCTACATACCATTATTTAGATGTTCACATTCCACTAGGAACATGATAAATTACAAAAGAGAAAAGGACTTTTAAAACCACACTAAATTTTTAATACAAAGTATTTTGCCTTATTTTAGAAGGGACTCTCTCATGCACAGATAAATTTAGTATCTATCATACGGATGATTAAAAACTGTACTTTTATTGTTCTTTCAAACATTGACAAGTAGAAAGTAATTCATCTTTGTGCTCTCTGATTCCAAGATAATCCTGTTTTATTTTCTGTATTTCCAATAGGTATGTGGATCCATGAAATGTAAATACGGAGTCAAGGAAGTATTTAGCGCCATCTTGACCTGGAATTACTTACAACTATGCTTCACCTGCATATGTTACAGACACTTGGTCCCTAAGCCTACTGTGCTTCACAGGCAAAACTCTGAGGATTTCAGCTAGAAACCTGCTGTCAGTATTGAGAGAAGTTCACTATTTCAGTCTCACAGCAAAAATGGGGAAAAAACACATACAAAAAATGTTGTCCAATTCCACACACTGTATTAATTAGCTTATTTCTTACACAGTACAACATAAACATTGTTTGCTATTTATTTGTAGGTAATACCTGTAAGCATATAGCATCATCTACACTTTCAGTATATTTACAAATTCAACAAAATATCTACATATAAAAGCTTTACTTAAAATTAAACTTGATGCAAGTTATGAGAAACCAATTTATTGGCAAATGAAACTGAGCATTCCTTCAACCATAGGTTGTTATAGATTTCCATATTTGGAGGTTGGAGGTTGACCATTTGGTAGCTATTGTTTTTGAATATGATAGGATATATATATGTATATATATATATATATATATTAAAATTCAGATATAATTCTTTTTGATTGCTGGTCTTTTAAGCACTTGTTGGATTCTGTAACGTGTCCATTGCAATTTGCATAAATATTGTTTAATGCTGCAGAGAACTGCAAAAGCTCATAGTAAAACCTTAGAATAATATATTGTGGTTGGCATGCTCTAGTTTTTAGTTTTACAATAATTTGTTTGCCTTTCTTTTAATTTTCTGTCATGTTGCAATGTTTCTCACTGAATGTGACTCATTTGAATAGAAACTTTACATGAAATTATCATGTGTCCCAGCTGATGATAAAGATTTTCTTTTTATATTGATGGAGAAATGCTCCTCAAAAAGATGTCTTACAGTTTTTAGCTTCACATTTCTGTTTCTTTCAGTCTTACAGTTTTCATTATCTCTGCTTTCTAGAAGTTACTTTTCAACAATGATAGTAATGTAGGATGGAGGTGACCATACCAGCTGCTAGAGAACGTGGTATGCTCCGGAATGCTTATTGTCTGAAGGCACTGAATGTGTCTTGCCCTGTGTTTTCTGGAATAATTTTTGAAATTTAATTAGGGTAATTTGCTGTCAGTTCTTTCAATATGGTACAGATACCAAAATGCATTGCAATACACATTGTTTTTGTCTAAAAATAACTGAATATAGAGACAATGTAAAAGGTAGAACACTGTGTTGCTGTAATACCTGGAAGATTAAGATGCCTATGAAGTAACAGGAGCAAAAAGCAGGTAACAGAGTTCAGTAAGCATCAGCAAATGCAACTGTCATAGTTAACTCATTTAGCAAGAATATACTGTACATACTTTTCCTAACAGTCTCCCAAAAAGACTAACAACAGCTAGACATAGAGTCACCAATTTCACAACAATGTCCACAAAGACATTGAAGTTCTAGAAGATACTACAGTAACACTCTCAACAATGAAAACGGAATTCATATTTAGGGGTTCAGCTGAAGATAATATAAACAAAGTGTCAGATCATGTTTTGGTAACATACACAGGTATGACCTTTAAATGTGTAGCATTTCCCATGCATCTTATTGTATAACAAAGAGGAAATAACATGATCTGCTGATGGTGTTACATTATTTTGATCAAGTTCTGAGGAAATAAAAAACCAACACTAAATGAGAAAGTATATGCACTTTGCACTCAAGTTCACATCAATGTATCTTTCAACTGAGTTATGTTCTTGATTTAACTGTGCTCATACTATTAACATAGAGCAGAAAGTATACTTTCAACCCATATATTGATAGTATGAGAGGCCTGACAAACAAGTGCTTAAGATAAATATGATAGAGAAATGGGACATTGGCAAAGACCTTAAAGATTAAACAAAAGAATTCATGGCGTTGACAGGAGAAGGTGCCTCTGAGCTTTCGTTTCCCTCAGCTGGTTCTTTCTCTTTCTTACCACTGTATTGTCCAATGAAAGAGCCATCTTCATTGAACTGGCCATTCACCCCCTCACCATAGTCAACCAGGCTATCATCACTATCTTCTTTTTTCACAGTCCTGTCTGAAGGTGTTCGACTTCCTTTTTTCAAAGGCTTGTGGTCTTCTGCATCACTGGAAAAGAGGGAAGATGGTTTTGTTAAAAAAAATATGGAGGTCAGGTAGCATATTTTGTTCTTAAAGTTCATGCATGCAAAATATGGAAAAGCATTTGGGGTGCTGAGCTTCTTTAGCTAAATCTAACTGTCAGTTGACTCCAATGACTCCAATGGAACTGGAATGAAAAATCAAGTGCAGAAATGGTTAAATCATGAAATCCTCAGTAAAGTGCATGGCTTTTGACAGTGCGTGTTAATTTCAATGAGATTCTGACTCCCAACTGGAAAGCAACCCAGAAATAATCACAAGCATTAAAAAGGGAAGAATTGAGAAAAGTTGAA
>PVKN010019432.1:0-16369 GCA_004027915.1 Capromys pilorides | reverse complement strand
CATAAATTTATATAAATTTTATAAAATAAATTTTATAAAAGCATAAAAGCCAGAATAGATCAACATTAATTGAAGAGTTAAAAAATCAGTATGTTCTATACTTCAGTTGAGAAGTTTCTGTTATAAATACCCAGTTAATAATACAGACTTAAATTGCAGTTAAATGAAAACTACTGTTCTGAAAGAAATTAGTAACAGTTTGTACAAAAACATAACATAAGTAATATTATAGAAATTTAGCAATAAGCAAATCTACCAAATGTACACTTGCCTTCACACCAAATTTAGGTTAGTATTCCAGTTGCTATGTTACACACACACACACACACACACACGCACACACACACGGACCGTGTCACCACCCAGAAATGTCCTTACGGTCGGTCACTTCAGGGAATTTGTGTGGAAAGCAAATCCCAAGTCCCGCAGCTTGGATAATTTCTATGAGTTTGCTACAAAACAGAATTTTAAAGAAAACGCACCGTGTTAGGTAACAGTTGCGAGTTTTCCCAACCTCCAGGTGCCACGAGCGTACTGCGAAACGGGGTTTCCTTTTCCTTTGTCTGCAGAACGGGTTCGTCATGTGCCGACGAATGGTGTGTGACTGCGAGAACCCCACGGTGGACCTCTTCTGCTGCCCCGAGTGCGACCCCAGGCTCGGCAGTCAGTGCCTCCACCAGAACGGGGAGACCCTGTACAACAGTGGGGATACCTGGGTGCACAGTTGCCAGCAGTGCCGCTGCCTGGTAAGCGCAGCCGTGCATGCGAGGGCGGCCTGGGATTCGAGTGGGAGAGAGCCCTCCCTGCCCGTGCCTGCCCGGAGTGCCTGGGCACCGGCCTGGCACCTAGCCGGGCCCGATCAGGACGACGACGCGCGATGGGCACCCGCGCTCCCGAGTTGCCGTGGGCACCACGTGGTGCGCACCTTCGCGGGGAGTGAGGTCTCCCTCAGGAGCATTTCCAGAGCTCTGCACGAGAGGAGCCTCTCTCCTCGCATCCCATCCCGTTTACACTGACTTAAGAACAGCTAAGTCAGTGGTAGTTGGGGGAAATTTTTTTTTTTTTTTTTCAAATCAAACTTTTGTTAACCCTATCCACTTTTATTTTTTGTTGTTGTTGTTGTTGTTTTTTGAGGGCCCAGGGTTCAAACTCATGACCTTGCACTTGCCAGGCAGGCACTTGTGCCACGGAGCTATCTCCCTGGCATCCCCTATCCACTTCTATCCATTCTTCAGATTTAAAACAACAAGCAAAAAATACTTTTCTTCCACCTAAAACTTGTCAGTGCCATTCTAGTGGCACTTTGGCTTGTACATTCTGTGAATGTATTTATTATGTATATGTATATATATTAGATATATACATATATATATATTTAAACTGGATATATGTATATTTTTTGCAAAGCTTCCTAAAAATAACAGGAATAAAAACTACACCAATTTTTTCAGTTTAATAAATTTCTTTTTTTCCTTATTGTGTAAATAAAAATAGAAATTTCTTTCCAGTTTGCATAGTAGAAAGTTTCAAGAAGAGGTTACTTTTAAGTGATAGCCAGATATCTTCTGTTTGTGAGGAGATATTTTAAAGGTGTGCTTTTTTGTTGCTCCTTTTTAATGTGTTCCACCCAAAAATCTATTAAAAGAACAAGGTCAGTTTCAGTGCCTGGAGAATACTTTTATCTCTAAGTCCATGAGATTTGGAATTAGAAAGAAAATAGGAAATAGATGGGCATTATATTTTTAAAAAGAGAAAATTTGCAGTTTTCTTATGTGGAATAAGAAAAAGTAAATTCTTAGCGTCAGTTTGCTCAGGGAGGGTTTCCAAGCCCCGTTGTGTCAGGCAGCCCTTCTGTCCCTGGGACATAGTACCTGACACCCACACTGTAAAAGACAGGTTGATTTTGCTTGTGGTTTCAGGAGCTTCAATTCCTTGTCCACAGACTGCCCATCAGAAACATGGAAGCAGATATGCATAGCTCTTAGCTCATGGTGGCTGAGGAGCAGAGCCAGGGACCAGGACCAGAGAGAAAGGACAAGGGACCAGGCACAGGTCTTACAGGAACACCTGCCTGACACACCAAGAAGTACACAGAAGCCACTCTGCAACCCCCAGAAAAGATCCCAAACTCAATTGAGTTGGCCCTGTTCCCTGCTGTGCCCTGCCCCTGGTCAGCTTATCAGCTTGATGCCTACACACATCTCCTCAAGCCATAGTTAATCTCCAAATAAAAACAATACTAAATTCCTAATTCCACTTCATGCAACCCACATGCCCTGGATGCAAGAAGAGAAGAAACATACCAAGGTCGCAACCATTCCAGCATCTTTTGAAAGTCCAAAGCGAAGTCTTTCCTGAGACTCAAGGCAAGAGCTTAGCGGCGAAGCTCTATAAAAATAAACAAATTTTAGGATCCCCAGATACAATGGCAGAGGGAAAATGCTCTCGTTCCTAAGGGGAAGACTAGGAGAATAGATAGAATACAACCCAAGCAAGACCAAAACCCAACGGCACACATGAAGTGCTGCGGTTCCTCATGTGGCGTCTGGGCTCCCGTGGTGAGGTGTGAGCAGCCCCGCCCCGTGGCCTTGCGGTTGGTGTCATGGACTGGCCCTGCGCGCAGGCCACAGCTTCCCTTGCAGAGACCAAGCATGCCTCACATCTCCCGGTCCCTGCGGTCTCGGCCTGCGCGGGCGGCTGTACTCCCTCAGCTTCATGGGCTGCTCTCAGGGGCTCCTTTCCTGGCCTCCACCGCCTGTCTTTGAAATCCAGGTAGAAGACACACTAAACCCACTACTCTTCACTCTGCCTGCCTGTAAAACCACCGTGAAGACAAGGCTGGTAGCTGCCATGGGTGCAGTCTATACCTGGCCCTTTGGACAGCGGTTATAGTAACCTTTAAACACCTGGGGGATAAACATAGTGACATGAATCCTGGGAAACCAATTCCTTAGGCAGCTTTTCTCTAGAAGAGGGCCCAAAAATTCTCTTTTCAAATGAAAAGTTTACATTTCATGTCTCAGTTACTCTTCTCTCATTGCTGGGACAAATACCAAAAATGAAGGAAGGAAAGGTTTATTCAGTTCACAGTTGCTGGAGGTTTCAGTCCATATTCATGTGGCTCGTAGGCTGAGTGGAACAGGGCAGAGGGCATCCAGTTCATGGCAGCAGAGTGGAGGCAACAGAGAGAGTCTGTCTCTCTGTCTCCTTTATGTTACATTCAGACTCTCTGCCTCAGGCCACACCCATAATCCCAGGAGTACTCAAATCCCTAATTCCATCATAATCCCAGTGGATCATGAGTCAGTCTCAACCTCTGGAAGTCCCCGCTGCATGATTGTATGAGGCTTTGGGGGACAACTAGACACAAACCGTAACACTTCAGGAGCTTTAAGCCTATGATGGGTGGAATCTTGCTATTCCTGAAATATCCTCAAAACATTGTGCTTCCTATTCCTATACAAATTATCAGCTTCTTTTCCATTGTATTGATCTCTTCATTGAGCACACCTCCTTTGGCCCCAACATCATGTATATTTCTCTGACCTTTGACTCCAGTTCTCACCTCCAAATCCAATTAAAAACAGCCATTAGTACCCATACCACAGCCTAAATATTGGGCTGCCATTGACTTTCTCCTTTCAGATCAATTAATTCACTTTCCTTGTTCTGTTTCCCACAAAGTCTCAGCATGTTGACAAAACATAGAGTATATTTGCCAGATGTAATACACGTGGCCTCTATCCCAATGGCTAGTGTAGTCCTCATTCCAGTCCTCTGTGCTACAATCAGAGCAACGCATCCTCTGCTTGAAGCATTCTAAGGTTTCACTAGCCAATATCTCGAAAGACTTCCAAATCTGTCCCACTCACCATTCCCAAAGACCTCTAGACTCCAAGGTCAGGCATAAGCACAGCAGCGACCCCATTGTTCTGGTCCCAGTTTCTTGCACTGAGACATAATACCTGGTACTCACAACTTAAAAGAGGAAAGATTTAGGTGGCCTACTCGGGCCCTTCGTAGGGGCTGCACAGAAGGGTATGGCAGAGCGGAGCTACTTAGTTCATAGCGTCCGTGAAGGAGAACAGGACGCCAGTGGCAGAACAGAAAGGGTGAGGGACCCCAGGGCCGTACTGTCATGACCTGCCCAGAGTCACTTTGAAGTGCACCCTGCCAGTCCCCTGGAGGACCCTAAACCAAGCAGACAGCTCCTCCCCCACAGCTGCCACACCCTACTGAAAAATGTGCAGCTGAACAAAGACGAGCTGTCAAAACCCCTTCGTATTTCAGGGTTCTTTGTGCACAGACCAAGTTTTCCCTCTGTGAAAGGAGTACATCAGAACTTTGGAGGAAAAGATGAAAATAGCATCTTGTGTCAGAAAGTTAAATAGAAACCTCTTCCCTGTTAATCACTTCTTTGTCAGGGAAAGCTAGAGGGATGCAAATTTTATTGCTTTGAGAGAAATGGTTGTTGCTTTTGTGTTATTGTTGTCCTGGCTTAATCCTTGAAGATTGTTTAAAAATCCAAGTGCAATTTAGGTAGGGCTTTTGTGGAGTGCCTGTGAGATTCATGGGCTTTGAGGGTCTAAGCATAAATATCACTCAAATAAATTGAGCATCCTATAAACACTTCTCCTTCCCTCCCCCTCTACCTCTCTCTCTCCCCTCCCTTTCTTTCCTTCCCTCCCCCTCTGCCTCCCTCTCTCCCCTCCCTGTCTCTCCTTCCCTGATGCACTGGTTTTCCTTACAGCAAGGGGAAGTAGACTGTTGGCCCCTCCCTTGCCCAGATGTGGACTGTGAATTCAGTGTCCTCCCAGAGAACGAATGCTGTGCGCGCTGTGTGACAGACCCCTGCCAGGCAGACACCGTCCGCAACGACATCACCAAAACCTGCCTGGACGAGATGAATGTGGTCCGCTTTACGGGATCCTCTTGGATCAAGCATGGCACGGAGTGTACTCTCTGCCAGTGCAAGGTAAGGCCGTTGCGTTCAGGCAGCGGGCCCTCGGCAGGCGGTGGCAGCCTCAGAGACACGCGACTGTGCCTTGCCGGGGCGATGGGAAGCATTTGCTTTTCTGTTTGTTGTTCAAACAGAGGTGGGAAGAACAGCCTTCAGCTTGATTGGTATCAAAACTGATTGTCGAGCGCACCCTCAGACGTAGATTCTGAGAGGAGGAGAGCGTATGGGCTGAAGCCAGTGATTAGTGGAGACGCCTCCCTTAAATCGCCTTAATGTGTCTAACAGTACCCGTCTTGTACAAGGATACAGCGCCTAACTTCATGTTTCTTTTGTCATGATGAAAGGCAATATTATTTTATTGATTTTTATCTAGTTCTTTTATGAAGTCTGTAAAATATATTGACAAAGTAGATGCATTACGTCTTCTAAAGTGAAAATCGATAAGGCAAAGTGGGCATGATTCTTGGTTTGTGGTGGTCAGCTACGTTGAGTCGAGGAATTTAAGGTCTGTGTTTACCATATTTTATTTGTACAGTTGGTGAAAAATCATTATAAAGATTTTCCTCTTCATTCTCTTAGGAAAACAGTGCCTTTTACTTCATTGAGAACAAAAATACAGATAACGTAGCCCGAGGAGGCAGAGTTCAGCATGAACAAGTTAAAAAGTGTTCTGATCATTTCCTCCACAAAATTTAATTTAGTGGCCTTTCTACTCAGAGTCATAACTTTAAGATCAACAGTGAAATTAAGTGCATAGCATGAAGACTTGAAAACAACTATAGCAACCACAAAATAAGGATGTCAGTTTTTTATGCATTACATAGCTATACTCTGGTTTTTAAGTGAATATTCCATTTTTGTAATTTTTTAATAGAGCAATTTAGTTCAGACTCACTTAGCATAAATTCTTACTGGAGTGGATTGATATAACAGGATGAAGACATAAAATGATTTAGGCTTTGAGAGGCCTCTTTTATCTTTTTCAGACCCAAATTTCTCGTTATTTCAATCCATGTAATTTGTTCATCAGGCAAGCCTTTCCAAGTGAACATCTGCTACTGTTTTCTCTAAGTACATGAGGAAATTTGAACGTAACTGCTACTAACAGCTGTCAGGAGCGAGCATTAAGGGCTACCGCGATATGTGCTTAGCAGGCAAGCCGCGTACAGTGAAAGGCTCAAAACTTGGGTGCCAGTGACCAATGTGAAGTTCTTTCCAATATTTAATAATGACCAGTAGAGTTGAGTCTTTTACACCATTAGTCTGATAGATTACTCTCCTAAGCAGTGACAATAAAAATATATACCAAGAGATGCCATGAACAGTATACCAAATGTAGCTCAGACAGGTACTTCCAGCAAGAAAAATGCAGTTTCTAACTGGCCGGAAAGACTGGCAGCGTTTTTTATGGAGTACAGAGCATGAATGAACTTATGAAACGACTACTACAATCTTTTGACTCTTGGTAGGAATGTATTGTGTGTTCCAGAATACGAATTTTGATATTAAAGTCATTTATTCTCATCAGATAAGAACTGATTCGTAAGTTCCTATTTCATGCTATTTGCCTTCTTGTAAACATAGCTTGTAAAGATGTGTTCAATGGTAAGAAATGCATTCTGGCTACCAAAAAAAAATATTACATTTGTTTTGTGGTATTTTAAGGACTGAAGCTTTGCGAACCTAGCTTTAGATAGTGCGGCAGTGGGCACCACTCATTAAAATTCAGTGTTTTCAGAGCACTGATTTTATTGCTCACTTCTCCGTCCTACTCTGAGTTACTCATTCCTAGTCAATAAACGGTGACAACTTGGGAAGCATTCTAATTTGATTCCGTTCCTACAAAATTTAACTTAGGGACTTTGTATTTCACAGCCATATCTTTGGTATCTACACAAAACTAAAAAATAGTGCAAAGGCTTAGCAATGGTGTGGGGCATTGTGTTGTTATAGGGGTAAAATGGAAAGCAAACCCAGATGTGTTCATTCCTGAAAACTGCTGTCTAAGAGCTTACTGTCTACAGTGGTATGAAGGCCATTTAAATTAATTGAAATGCAGAAACCCTGGGTCATCCCTTCAGCCTCTTGGACTGTCTCTCTTCAGAGTCTCTTCTGCAGTCTGAGAACCAAGTACGGGTCTGAGGGGAGGTTTAGGTTGACTGATTCTCCATAGATATTGCCCTCAACTTTGAGCTACTCTGCCAGCCCACACCCCGTTCCCTGACTTGGCTAGCTGAAAGAAACAAAGGCTTTCTCCCTGAGTGGTAGCCAGGCGGCACCCTGAGGGGAAGAGAAATGAATCTCTCAGAATACATTTCCCTTCCTTCAGGGTTGAAATTCCTCTGCTGCCAGCCACCACTCTCCATGGCTTTCAAGTGTTACTTTCATGTTCAGTCCAGATTTTATAGTTGTTATCTAAGGGGAGGTTAGCCTCGCATAAGAAATTACGCCATTGGTCAAATAGGAACCCCAGTGAGATGTTGTATGACTCTTTCCTTTGAGAAGTATGTTTTCCCTAATTAAGGGGCTCTCAGTGATAGAGCCTGCAGAACATTTGTCCTGGAAACTGTCGACCATATTGATGAGGAAAAGAGAAATACTCCTGGAAGACCACGGAAAATAAATACTGGTAGTGCCTCCATAAAACACACTGATGGGAACCATACCAATGTTTGTTAAACGATGGCTCTCTAGCATCACTTTCACGTACCCTGGCAGAAGGCACCGTGAATTCCTAACTTCATTTCTATTCAAAGGCACCACAGTTTAGGGAACAAGTCTCTGAGCTGTTGGTACACTTGCCACCTCCTTGGACCAGCGATTAGGAGACATCACGTATCCAGGTTCTTGTGAGAAAGCTTACGCCTCCAGGCAGGAAGGAACACTTTCCTAGAGATCACTGGGTCTCTCTTTCTGCCAGAATAGTAATGCTGCTTTCTAGCCCTTCAGAAAGGTGAGGACTAGGTTCAAGCAACGGTATTCTTTTGGGGTGTATAGACTGGCTCTTCCCCTCATTTGCTGTGCTCCGGCAAAGGCTAGAGTATACCATTTTCTTTCTTAAAGCTGAACTTATAGAAACAAAGAATTTTTTATCATATTAAAAGACAGTACATTTTTAATCATTGTAAGTCAATTATCTGAGCGAAATAGAGACTAGAGAATGAATTGCAACAACAGACTAACTGGAGTTTTAACCCAATCTCTGTCGTTTCTTAACTGTGAGATTTTGGATATCCTATTTAAGCCTCCCAATCTTCGATTTCTGAACTAAAAAGTGTGACTATTTAGAGTAATCCTACGGGGTGTGCTGTGAGGTTGAAATTAGATAATGTATTTCAAATTCCTAGCAAAGTGTCTCACCCAGAGGACACTCTCAAGAAGTGTGAGGAAATTATCATCACTGCGGTTATAATAATGACATTAACATTGTCATTACTAATTGCCGGTTGAGAAGAGTTAGAGTACAGGAAAACAGAGAAGTTACGTACGTAATTGTTTCTTTTCTGTAGTATTTGTTGCTATTTTGATACTGTATGATAAAAACTAATTGATAAGCCCACCCCTTGTGGGTCTATTATTCGCATTGCATCTCTACTCTCACCCAGAGCTTCTTTCAGTTTCTTCGCTACAAAAACATCTGTCTCTTCCAAACCACTCCTCGAGCCACTGCTGTGCTTTTGGCTTTCCTTCCATGCAGCTGTCTGCAGATCCGGATTTAAATGTCACCTCTGCAGCGAGGTCTCTCCGGCCCCCATCTAGGCAGACACCTTCTGTCCATGTCACAGCTCCGCCCAATTCACGTCCTCCTGTCTGAGTTTGGGCTGCTGCGACAGAGCCCCTGTCTCATGGCCTAAGCAGCAGAAGCACGCGTCTCGCAACTTGAGAGGCCATGAGATTCAGTTCTCACAGCGCAAGACCAAGGTGCAGGCAGCTCTGCCGCGGACCCCCGTGCCCCCTTTCCGTCCGTTCACAGGGAACTGCCCTTATTCATGAAGGCGCTGACCATGTGCCATAATTAACTCCCAGAGGTTTCGCCACCTAAAAAAGTGCCACGGAGGATTCAGATTTTTGATAGGACATGAATGTTCAGTCCATTACACTTTTCCAGTACTTTTCACTATTTCAGTTTCCTTGGTTCTGATTTGTTTTCTTCCTCATAAAAACTGGCATTACCCCCTCAGGTTAGTGACCAGGTCTGCTTTATTTAGCAATAGGTTTAGTCCTTAGCATGCAAAATACTATTGTGAAACAACAGAGGAGCAAACACGATGCACACTGAGGCCACATCACTCGCCGCACATAACCGGGCGCCAGAGTCCTGCAGTGCTCGTTGTCTACGGGTCTCTGATCAGTCTTCACTAGGGTAGAAATAAATGCTGCAGTGAGGTTCGAGCGTGCTAATCAATGAATGTGAACATTTACTAATGGCTAAAAAGTTAATGCATCCCCTTTCTTCCTCCAGAATGGCCAAATCTGTTGCTCAGTGGACCCACAGTGCCTTCAGGAGCTGTGAAGTTAGCTGCCTGATGGGAGATTTCTGCTTCAAGAATGTCCTTTCATTAAAAAGTCCAAAACAGAAGTTAGACTTTACATGGGATGATTTGTGGGCAGCTCAGTGCAGCTCTGTGGATGGCTGAGCAAGCTGAATCCTAAGGTCTGTGGAGCCTGAGAGAAATCACACAAGGAAAATTCTTGGGGAAAACGAGACCACCACTCTGCCTCAACCGTACTTGACATCACGTCAGCCTGAGCGAGAGAAGAGCGGGTGGGAGAGCCCGCCCTGCACCCGCCCTGCAGATCCCCGGAGTGGAAGCCTGAGCCCATCGGATCTTGGAAAGCCACGGGCTTCCCTGCTGCAGAAGTTTTCCCTCTAGATTAGAATCTTCGTGAATCAGTAGGTTCCTCACTGCAAAAACTAAAATGTAAGGTGGCGAATGAATTATATTTTCAGAAGTAAAGCAAAGAAGCTATAACATGTTATGTACAGTACACACTCGGAAAAGAAACCTGAAACACGTTATTGTTATGATACCAATAATGCACAGGCATGGTTACTTCATATTTTCTAACAACAAAAGTCACTCCTATTTCCTTGTTTTACCTGCACTTAATATTATTTGGTTGAGTTTGTTCAGTATGAGCTCGTTCTTGTGCAAATTAAATAAATATTTCTCTTACCTTATAACATGTCTGAATCTTTGTGTCTTCATCAACGTGTTCTCCTTTTCCACAGATGGTCCAAACTGAATTGCTTTCGAGTGCTGCTTATGGAGAATTCCCACTAAAGAAGTATCAATGGGTGCTCTTTCTTCCGCACTCTGGTCTGGTCTGTTACACTGCAGTAGGGACACTGGTAGCGTAGCAACCCGAAGTAAAATTTAGACATTTATTCCACTGGTTTCCTTCTTACTACATCAATACCTTGCTTGGCCTAGTCACATCTCTGAAGGCGACATCTCCCACAGGTAGCACCCTCTTTAAATTCAGGTAACTTCTGCTGGCTTCCTCTGCCTTGGAGGCGATAACAACCCCGCCCTTGGGAAGTCCCTGCTAGGTTTTATGTTGGTTTCCCTAGTTCCAGTCACATCCTTATAAATGGTCCCTTTGTTAAACTCTTTAGTCAGCCATGTAAGTGCCAGGATTCTGACAGATAAACATAAGGAGGGAGATGTGTGAAGGTTGGGGATGTCTTCAAGAACTGGTCCTTCACATTTGGGTATCTAAAGCCTCTCAAGGTTAGAGGGGATTGCTGTATTCTACCAGAGTCTCAGGGGAAAATATACGCATAAATCCACAAGGGGAGCTATTCCTGGTATAGCCCTGTTCTTATGTTCTATGCAGGGATGAAAAGATAATAAAAGTACTGTCAAATTAATTTTAGCTATATGGGAGCATTTTTTTTAATTTAAAGAAAAAATAACCAGAAAATTCCCACTACACAGATACAGAAATGGTCAAGTGGCCTTTAGCTATCTTGTCACCATTGCTATGGAAACAATCTACAATGGGCTCAGTGGAGGAATATTTATGTGTCAACAGGCATGTAAAGTATCTCTCAGCTGTGTAACTTCAAGTCTTTTTCTATATTCCCTGGATTTATCATACAGAATTTTTGCAGCTTTTTTATTTAGTTTATATTTTCAGCAAAGCATAAGGCTTATTTTTATTTACTATATAATCATGGTAAGTAGCAGTATAGCATCCAGGAGGGTATTTGTTAATTAGGTGATTTTTCCACATTAGTTTTTCTTTATATTTATTGCATATGTATTACTCCTGAAACAAATACATGTTTAAGACCTATTTATTTAATTAGTTCCGGGTCTCCTTACATAGCTCCGACTCATGATGATCCTCCTGTCTCAGACTCCACGGCCCTGGGATCACAGGCGTGTGCCATATGTGTTCATGACAAAGGTGTCTTTCTGGAAGGAGGCTAAGTCACTCTTAAGTCCTCTGAGTGTTCTGAGCAGTGTGGTGACTCAAAGACTCTTGCTTTTCATGAACGATGAGATGAAAGAAAGCTGATAATAAAGCTGAGAAAGAAAGAGCAAAAACCAGGTGGTGCTTTCTTCAGCACCGTTAGATCAATGAATCTGTTCCCCTACAAAGGGAATTTTCTTCCTACAAAGGGAAAATGGTTTCAACAGAAGATTCATCACCCAAAAAAACAAGATTGGCAGGTACTGTTCTATCTGCAGACCCCTACAAGTAGCAACAAGTTATTTATTAAGAATTTTGTCCCTTGAAAAGAGGCAGTTTGTGCCTTGTTTCTCGCTGATGGTGGCTGTCACAAGTGCCATGGTAGAACTGTGCCAATGTTACAGCAAAGTAAGAGCTAAGAACCGCGGATTTAATCTGCAGGTGCTGAGCTCCTGTCAGTGCTAGTTGGACTAAAAATGGCTTTTACTCTATTTCCTTTGTTTCCCCTCTTCCAGAGGGGAACAAAAACTGAGAACAGTTAAGTGTTTCTTTAGTAAATAATGTGGAGTAATGTTATCATTTAACTACCTCAGTGAAAGACTGCCACGTTACTGTTTTGCCTGTCTTTCCTGCCGGCATTACCATAGAGCTCCTTTTATCCTCCCAATATGTGGCTGTCTTCAGGCAGAGTGGAGCTGCCCTGCCACTGCCTCACCAAGGCGCAATGTGTCAAAGGTCTAAGCCAGCAGTTGCTACTCTTGAGTTGCAAGCAGAGCACAGGAGTTACTCAGTTGAACAAAGCTGAAGCTACAGGCACTGAATAAAAGATGGGCCCCTGTTCTCTAAGCATTACCTCATCTATCAGAGCTCCACACGACTGACTTTAGGAACTTTGATTTCCTGGAGCTCAGCAAGTCCTGTAGACACCTGCGTGGCCCCTGTCCTATTGATCTGGTGCTTTGGCACTGATGGCACCGGTTGTTTTTACAGCGAGACCTTCTGTGTTTTACTTTTGCAAGTGTAGAGCGTTTGTAATCCAATAATAATCTGATCTCAGAGATTCATGCTGACAGGGCGCTTGAGCGCACTAGGACACGACACGTGCTGTGTGTGCCTGACCTCTGTGCAGCCATGGCGGTGCGGCTGGCTCACGGTTCCTTCCACGACACACTCTCAGTTCCACACCCTAGCATTCAATGTCTGCCATAAAAGAATCTCCACCGGGGCAGAATCATTGCCCTCACTTAATCTACCTGCAGGTAAAAAGGCAAAAGTATCTTGGGCTATAGGGGCTCCAGGTCTACAGTGACATAGGTGGGCACGGAACAGACCTCCTGGAAGAGTCGGGGCAGGGTGGTCTGGGATGCAGCGGCTGACATTGCTGCTGTCTGCCGGGAGGCCATGTTGCCGCTCCGAGGTGAAATCTCTTCTCATAAGGCTGTGTGCATGACAGATTCTGAAATTTTTCTTTATTCTGAATGACAGATGGCATGATATATGACTGTCACTGCCCCAATATATCATTTAAACATGTTTTCCTCTTTATCTTCAGTGTTAGTTGCTTTAAAATAAATTCTACTCAGATAAGAATATGACTGCATGCTCAGGTAGAGAAGGGAGAGATGATGCTCAGTTATTTTGAATAATTTCTTCTCTTTTACTGAACCACTGTGACAAATAGGAGAAAACTTGGTGAAATCTAATTGTATGAAAAAAGCAATACAGGACTATGCTTCTCAGAAGCACTATGTGACCATGTCAAGAAAATAACAAAGCCGTCCTCAACAAATCACTGTGCAGGGCCTGCCATGTTCTAGACGTTCTGCCATGCCCTATGGGATGGGCCTATGGAGCCTGCTAACTTCACTGTCGCTGAGCTCCTGAGCAGGAACACACAGGAGCCATAGCAGGCAGAGCAAGTGGTTTGTACGCATTCATTTACTGCCTAGACATCAGCACATGGCGTTAGTCAAGGGTGAAATTCTAGACATCAACTGGTATTTTCAGAACACTGATGTAAATTATGAATACAATCATCTCAGCCATCTTGTGCATGTTCTTCCATGTATTTCACCTTTTCTTTTTTCCCGCCATCTTTTCTCCTGTCTCTCATCTTTGTTGTTTAATCCTTAAGCTCAATTTCTTTCCATTTTATAATATTATACCTGTTAGGTTTTATTTCTTCTTTCAGGTTCTTACACTAGGGAGACAATAGGATATTTATACATGTGTGCCTGATTTATTTCACTTACGAGTATAGCCTCTAGTTGCATCCACTCACCTATGAAGCCTCTGAGTTTGTCTTTCCACATCTTTTTTATACATTCCTCAATGACAGGCATTTGGGTGGCTTCCAAGATTTGGCTATGACAAATTGTGCTGCCATAAACATAGATGCACATATATCACTATGGTATGATGTTTTCAGTTCTTTTTGGAAAATATCCAGAAGGGGAAGAGCTGGGTAGAATGGGATTTCCAGTCCTAGCTTTTTGAGACGTCTCCACAGTGTTTTCCATAGTGGTTGCACCAGTCTCCATTCCCACCAGCAGTGAAGAAGAGTTCTTTTCCCCCGCACCCCCTGCAGCATTTGTGCCTACCCATACAGCATATGGCCCAGAAGGAAAGGAGAAAATTAACAAATACACATTATGTCCTGAAAGTGTCAAGGGCTATAATGCAAAGCTAGGCCAGGCCGAGATGGCGATTGGGACAGGGATGATAGGGTGCTCAAAAACCTTCCCACTGGGGCTGGGGAGATAGCTCAGTAGAATAAGCACCTGCCTGGCAAGCACAGGATCCTGAGTTCAATCACCAGTACCAAAAAAAGAAAAACTTCCCTCAGGTCAGAGCACTAGAGCAAATACCTCAGTGAAGCAAGAGGAGGAGCCATCTGTAGGCTTGGATGGGCAAATACCAGCAGAGGGAACTGTGTGCTCGGGGCTGAGGAGGGAACTGCTTGGAAGCATCTTGGAGAGTGGGGTGACCCCACTGACTGCTTGCCTGAGGGAGACACAGTCGGAGAAGGCTCTCCTCAACCGTGGTGAGGGAGTTGGACTTATTCCTACTAATATGGGGGTCATGAGAGGGTTCTGAGCACAACCACGACATGCCCTGACAGACCCCTTCTGTTACACAGTGGAGAGAGAAAAGAGTAGGCAGGCGAGAGAAGCACATTCATACCACGCAACATCAGACATGATGTCAATGACAGACTGGGCTGATAACAGTGGGAGAGCCAGAAGGACTTGGTATTAAAGAAGATCCAATTAATGAAGAAATGGATAAGAAGATTAAATATCACAAAAATGTCAGTTCTTCCCAGTAATTCTAATAAGGAAAAAATGCCTTCAGGGTGGCATTAAACTACTATAGAGAAAAAAATGACCAAGAATAGTCAAGGTTGTTTGAAACAAAAATTATATTTGGGGGCAAAGGCTTTACACTACTATATATATTTGAAAAAGACATGAAGGTATTAGATCATTGTTCAGTAAGAGATATCTAGGTAGATGGCAAAATACCTGTGCAGATATATAACCATAAGATACACACAGAAGGCAAAGAACTTGGTTTAGGAAGTGGATGAGAACCAAATCAAAAAGAGAATTTTCCCTATAAAGTCAACATTAAACCGTGTGTGTGTGTGTGTGTGTGTGTGTGTGTGTGTGTGTGTGTGTGACAAAGACAGATAGACAGACCTCAGGAACCATCCCATGTACATTTAGATAACTGGTGGCACAAGGAATAAATGGGATTATAAAGACTGGTTATGGGAAAACAAAAGCATAAAGCATAAATCTTCCTCTTTTCATACAAATAGACTGCACATAAGTGAAAGGTCCAGATATAAAAAGTAAAATTATGAAAAAATATTACAAGAATTTTCTTGCCCTCAATACATTCTAAAATAGACTCAAAAACCATACATACCTTTGGAAATCATAGTTAATTTGTACTATGTGAAACAGATGCAAATATAGTCCATAAACTTAGAAAGATACTGACATACATAATTGCAAAAAAATGCTGCAGGGTACAAAATCAACACAAAACATTAATCACGTCCTTAATAGTGTCCTGCACACTGGGAAAAAAATTAAGAGAGCAGTTTTCTTCATGATAGCTTCAAAAATGCAGGTTCCCGAATTTCAACCCAACCAAAGAAGTAAAAGACTTCTGTCATGAAAACTATGGAACCCTAAAGAAGGACATTGAAGAAGACATTCAAAAGTGGAAAAACGTAGCTGTTCTTGGAGGGGTAGACTTGAATATTGTTAAAATGGTCATTCTGCCAAGAACAATGTATACATTAATGCAGTCCCCATTAAAATACCAACAGCTTCCCAGAATTAAAACAAAAATCCTGAAATTCAAAAGGAGCCAAAGGAAACTCAGAATGGCCAAAGTAATCTCATGCAAAATGGATTGCTTTTGGCTAGGATCAAATGTAAAGCAAAATGAGCAAAGCAGGAGGTAACACAATATCACATTTCAAGTTCTACCACAAAGCTATGGCAATAAACCCAGTTACTGGCACAAAAATAGAGCTGAATAGAATAGAACAAAAGACATCAAAACAGCCCCAGACACAATCAGCCTTCTGATTTTTGACAAAAGGGCCAAAAATATACACTGGAAAAAAGCATGTTTAACCAACAGTTCGTCCCTGAGAAAACTGGTTACAGTGTGCAAAAGACCGATACAAGATCACTATGTCTCATCCTGTACTAAAATAAAATTGAAATGCATCAAAACATATAAAAAGCAAAATTTTGATAATTCTGAAAGATAATGTAGAAGAAATACTTGAAGCTCTAGACACAGGTAGGTACTTTCGTAATGAAGAGTTTCATGGCTTGCAAACAGCTCGGATAATTGTACTGCTGATGTCTGCTGGTCTATTGAAAAGAGCTGTTAATGCTTACTATTTTTTCCTTTTTCTCTCTCCTTTTTAATTTTTAAATTAAATTTAACTTTTTTGAC